>PVJI01002328.1:0-148248 GCA_004026765.1 Micronycteris hirsuta | reverse complement strand
AATGAAGTTTAAGAAAGAAAACTTCATTCTTTCTTTTTTTACACATTTTACGTACTTTTTTCAAAATATTTTCAATAAATCAGAATTTTTACATATTTTATTACTTTTATTTCAATTTCCAGTGAGTTTTCCAGTATTTGTCTGTTTAAAATTTAAGAAAAATAATTCAGTATACATTTTATAGTAAATCACAAAAAGTCTCATTAAAAAATATGTAAAACTAAAGTTATCGTAATTTTACTGAATGTTGCCATTTGCACAAAACATTAGCAAAAATGGCCCGCTCCACCTGTTAGCTTGCGATAAAAGCTATCTGCATACCTTAACAAAGGAAGGATAAGATTTTTCCCCTGAAAATTCCAAAACATTATTGAAAGAAGTTATATTAAACGTGCCTGGGGTGCTTCTGCTTTTCCTTCCTTGAGCTTCTTTTTGCCATTAGTCTCACGTGAACAAAGGGGTAAAATTCACATCCAGAGGTCAGACCTAGTGGAAGTTGTTCCTGAAATGCTGTGTTACCATCTGCAGATCCAGAAACAGGCAGTTACAAAAAAGCACATGCTGGCTCGGCAGCTGGAAGTGCGTGGCAGCCATGGGATATGAGCCCAGCCTCCGACCCGCCCTGGGACCCTTGGAGCAGCCGGAAAAACTCCGATCAGCCAGACCAACTCTATAGAAATTTTAAGATTTCACACACTTGACATGTATTTTTCCACTTCCTGAGTATTCACTGTCCCATGAGGCATCTTTAGTTGTGTGGGTGACTTCAGGAGAAGTCTTCCTGTAATGGGACCAGATTTGCTTTCCCACACCTACCCATTGGCCCCAGTTCTGATCTACTGAGAACGCGACTAAATTTTGTTCTCCTCTATTAAAACTACTCAAATGTGTGAACACATCAAGATATCATGATGCTTATACTTAAGAAAGACTGGGACAGAAGGCAGTTAATTGTGTTACTGACCATTCACGGTATGTTTTAATGCATTCTTCTCTCTTCTGAGTGATGTTTTGTGTAGTTCTCGGTGACTGAGGGAGCCATGGCATTTCCCTAAACTCTTTTTCATTAGCGTTCCTTTACCTCCATTACATTGGGTTCAGATGGACCATCCAAAACATTTTCAGGCAACCTGGTCTGCGAACAATCAAGTGACATGGCAGCCAAACCGTTACTGATGAACTCGCCATTAAAGTTTCATGTCTGAGTTATTAATTATTGAGGGGTTAATGCTGAGACCCAGCTGCATGCCCCAGTTCCTTCCACAGTGCAGAGGCAGAGCTTCGTTCACCTCGCACAGCCCCCACTTCCCAAACGGAGAAAGAAAACAGAATTCAATGACTCGCGCTGGCAACAGAAGTGGATGTGAACTGTAAGTTCTTAGGGTGCATTATTAACAGAATAAAAAAGGAAAATTTCCATTAATCAGCTTTAACTTTAACAATGATCTGGGAGACCTTTATTTGAAGCTATTGGTGGGTCCAGTTCCGGTGAGAGGTATTCCTAACGAGAACCCACTTTGTCCATTCATAGGGTGAAGAGCTGGCTGGTGACAGCATTGGCACATCCATGGAAATTGTCCATTCCCTCCCCTGCCCCCAAATGAAATACATGTTTTTGCTTTCCTGGATGTGCATTTATCTTCATAAATCATCTACAGTTCAACACGTCTCACTGAGTTATGCTCAGAAAACTATTTCCCAGAATTATAATAAAACACAAGAAGAAAGATCGCATATTTGTTTTAGCTCTGAAGTTTGTTCTTTAAGGAAATTTAATTCCCTCTATTTAAAATGTACCCATAATTAGATGAGGATACAGTGTGATATCACTAAACAGAAATTGAGAATGAGGTATTACATGGGCTTTCAGATAGCAGATGAGGTCACAAACTTCCAGGCACACTCAACGTGGCCTGAAGGAAGGGCTGCACAGGTTTGCATGAGAGTCTTAGCTGCTGTGCCCTCAGGACTTGGAGGTCTGGAGCCTTATGGGACTCCTCAGAAAATGACATCATAAAGAAAGTAAAGTGTCACTGCATATTGCTATTGTTGTGCCTTAAGCACCTTACCTGACAATTACAAATTGATGCATTAGAATTATGAGAATATAGGGGAAGCTTTCTTCATGACTTAAAATAGGATGCAACTTGATTTTTAAATTATTGGATTAAACAACACAAGATTCAAAGACAAGAGAGTTAAGCAAACCCCTTTATTATCACTTTAAATGCTAAATTAAAATATATTAGTATTTAAAATCTTCACTCCAGTTGAAAAAAATTAGCAAAACTGTTTTATGAAACCAATTGGTTTGTTCAACTAAAACGAAAAAAGTTAAAAATGTTAACTTCATTATTGAATTATTTGTGTATGTCTCTAAGATGACCACAGCACAGTTGAAGTTTGTCCCCAGCCCATCTTTCTGAAATTAAAAAAAAAATCTTTTCTATTTAATCACTTGTGAACTGGTTATTGGCTGGGTTAAGTTTGGGGAGAGTTAACTAGTCACTAAAGTCATAGTTAATAGGATGGAAGAGATTGTCAACTGTGAGGTCCCAACCTGATCTGTGAGATGGGGGCCAAGGAGCTTGGGAAGTGGACACTCATGTGTTCAGCTGCCCACTCATAAAAGCACCCAAGGACTAGTGTTCTTATAAGAAGAGAGAAGGGCACTACAGATCTCTGTCTCTACCCCTAGGCTCCGAGGAAAGGCCACGTGAGGCCACACCAAGAAGGCGGCCATCTACACACCAGGAAAAGAGCCTTCACTTGAATCCACCATGCTGGTCCCTGAGGTGGGACATTTCGTCTCCAGTCTGTGAGCAATAAATGCCTGTTGTTAGGAGCGGGGACTGTGGGGTTTTGTTAGGGCAGACCAAGCAAACCATGACAACTATATTCTGACTTACTCAATAATGTTTTACTGGATCAAATATTCCATCATTTGAATATATTTTAAATAATGCCTCAATTTTCACTTAACATGTACTTTTGAACAATTGGTAAAAATGTTTCTACCTGTTATCAATAGTTCTGCAAATGAAGTTCTGCAATATTGTGAGGAAAAGAATTTCCTGAAATCCGCACGGGAAAATGGTGTTCCAGGTAAACCTCATTGATGATGTAAAATTAAGGGAGCTCCCCTCCTGACTGCTTAATGTCCCATCTCTTTCTGTGTCACCTTTAAAAAGGTCCATTCTTATCACCATTGAAAAGGTCCAATGAAGGCTACCACCCAAAGTTTCTGCTCCATATGAAAGTCCAGCCAGCCCAGGATCTGGCTAGCTTAATGAGTGTGTTTCCAGCTGGGGTCTATTGCTGTGATGCAGTATTCAGGCTTCCTCATGGAGCCCGCTAGGGCCACGTTGCCACGGAAAGAACGGGCAA
Source organism: Micronycteris hirsuta (assembly GCA_004026765.1). Lineage (NCBI taxonomy): Eukaryota > Metazoa > Chordata > Mammalia > Chiroptera > Phyllostomidae > Micronycteris > Micronycteris hirsuta. The sequence continues at coordinate 144,861 of PVJI01002328.1, read as the reverse complement.
GTGTACCATGTGAAGGTGGGTCTTCAGGCAAGAAAGGCAGAGAGTTTCTTTGTTCCACTTCAATTATATTAGCTTGGGATTGGAAAAAAGACAGAAGCTTTTTCAAATTGGTCAATGATCTTCCCAAGTTTTCATGCGTTTTTGATAGGCCCACCCCCCAGTTAGACTGACAGGCCTCTTTGGTCAAGCGCCTCTCCCTGTGTTCCCCAACAATCCGGTACCAGAGGGGGAAAGGGAGGAATGTTAACCACCTCCGCAGAGAAATGCTCTAATCCCGTGGAGTGTGAAGCTGGAGCTTTCTGATGAAGCAAACAGGCTCATGCTCCCCTCTTTAGTAAGCTCAATGCCTAGTTTTCTTTGCTTCCCTTCCCTTTATTAATAATGAGCTAAATACTGATGGTAACACACCACCCAAAATAGATAAAAGTACTGAAATACCATTTTAATTTAAATTTATGCTAGTAACTAAAAATATATATAAACCAGCATAAAGTACAACAATTTCTGATGGTATTAATTAAAATAAGAATGAAAAATGAGGTTACATCAGGAAAACCAAGAAAAAAAGTAAAAGCATATTGAAATATGGCAGAGGATGCTCAGAATGCCAGCAACATGCCAGGAAACAATTAAGCCCTAAACATTCACATTCAGTAGCTGGAAAATCCACCCTGTAATGTAATTCAGATTTTCCAAGATGGGTCTTTCCTGATGATTACACCCCAATTGATTAATAGAAACTTGGATACAGAAGTTTAGCAAGCATGGTGTGTAACTGGTTTGCTTCTATCACAGAGTTGTTAAACCTCAGCAAGTGCCTTTTAAAGAATCATTTTGTCTTTAATTAGCATACACTAGCTGTCCTATTAAATCTAAATTAAGTTTGTATTTGAAGCAGTTAATTTGGAGACTTAACCACATGTGGACACCTTGCAAGGCAGTAATTTTGGTGCGCAGCCACCGTCAGGGTCTAGGCGTTCCGTAGCACAGGCTGTTCAGAGGCCCCGCCAGATCCGCAGACAACTGCAGGTTTCTCCAGCGGTGTGGGAGTGTGTGCATGCATGTGCCTTTCTGTACACACGTGTGTGCTTAGACCAAAGACTCCAGTGGCAAATGTTTCCAACAGAAAAGCACAATTTATTGAACATATATTAAAATTAAATTTCCATTGTGAAAGTCAGCAGTTTGTTAACTTTAAACATTTTTATGCAGGGAAGCACTGCAGAAAATCACAACTGGGTGCTAGAGGTCCTGATTCAAGGCTCAGTGTTTCCAACAGCTAGTTTCCCAGTTCCTGTGTCCGAATGTGATTTAAAGGGATTTTTAGACTACGTATTTTCTAAGTGCCTCCCAGGCCTTAAGATATGCAATGATAAAATAATAATTAAATGCCAATTTTTAGTTAATTTCACAGCACCTGAAATTCAAACATGTTATCAGTGCATTACCACCTGTAGACAGTTGCTAGCAGTTATATTTAGAAAGAAATACAAAGATACAGCAGTGTCTAAGAAGTCTTGTATGGACCGTCCTTCTGTCTCAGGGTTAGCTACCTATAGCTGGTCTTCAGCAAGTGGGCGAACTCAGGCCTGCCAAGGGCACCTAGTGCTGGTATGTCAGGGCACCCTGGTTCCTGATGGTTCGTTTGAACATGCCGAAGCTTCTTTTATACCATGTTTCTTCAAAAGTAATGACCGAAAAAGAGCCTAGAGATACAAGATGCCACACACATTTAGCAAATTAAATTGTATCCCTCCTAGTGATAAAAAGGGAGATGGTTTTAATTGGTTAAATAATTATATAAGTAATTTGAATTTGCAAATGGTTATTCTAAATATATGTTGATTACCCCCCAAAATTGTCTATGGTAATGAAATAAGATTTGTTGCTTATCTGCTGCTAATTATTTGCTTTTGCCTAGTGACTTGATGAGAGGGCTTGTTTTAATAGTTTTCCTGATATTGGTCACCATTGAATCCCTAAAACGAAGGCACGTAAGTTGTGATGTATCATGCACATAGGATGCTCTCAACAACACATCATTGACATCAGTGTAAATGTGCATACCATCACTTTCACGGTGAGAACAGCAATAGAAAAATACGAAAACTTCCATGGCATCCAACGTGTGAATGTCTATAGATGATTTATTTCCATTAGAGTCTCCATGTGCTCAAGACAATGGGCAGAATGGGATTTAAATGATCCTGCTTCCCTTTCTTACCCCACCCAGGGGTCCAGGGCTGGCACACTGAGCCCAAGAAGTGCCTGGTGCCTCACCCTTAAATGTTCTCTCTTTATGACCTCCACACCTACTTTCCTTTGCTCTAATCAAAATGACCCATTTTAGGTTTTAAACTTCATTTTCCATATTTATTTCTGTCTCTATTTGTCAAGGTGGAATTATTTAATCATATTAAAAACTTTTTCCAGCATACCCTTTTCTTAAAAAATTAAATTTATTGGGGTGACAGTGGTTAATAACATTACGTATGTTTCTAGTGTTCAATTCTATAATATTAATACATCATCAGTATATTCCACTGTATGCTCACCACCCAATGTGTACCTCTTTCCATCACCATATATTTGACCCTCTTCACCCTTTCAGTCCTTCCTGCATCCATTTCCCCTCTGGTAACCACTATACTCTTGTCTGACTTATAGCTCTTTCTGAAAATTAATTTTTCTTAAGGCCTTAGGATGTAAAAAAGTGAAAGATTTATACGATCTGAAGAGAAACCAGAGTATCAGCCTCAGGATATAAAAAGAGATAAAAGTAGTTTTTGAGACATATAAATTAATTGGCTCGCTTAAGTTTTTACTAACATTTATCAAAAGTCAATCAATCAGAAAATTGTGATGTTTTCTGAATATAACTTTTTAATCAGATTTATTAATTGCACTCATATTTGTGGTAATTCCTTCAGTTTGTCCTACATGAAGAACCTTCCAACTTACAAAAGTAAGTAGCTACAGCTGGTGGCAACTCTCCTAATTTCTTGACTTGCAAAAATCAAGCTGTACCTAAGTTGAAACAATGTGGAAGCTTGAATGGGGGAACATCCTGCAGTTTGTAAGTGAATTCACTGCAAACACCTGTTAGCACTGATCCGCTGCTTGTGGTTTCTAAGTCTGTGATGTGGAGGGAGTCCATGGACCTGACAGATGTTTCTATGGTCAGTTTAAATCTTCAGTATTTCATATAAATTATCAAGTGAGGCCTAAATAGTAGCCAAATATTCTAATATCTCAAGTACTTCACTGTTGCTTTTGGTTAGGTGTCCACTCACAGTTTCAAACGCACCAGAATATGTGTTTCTTTCTACAATTTCCATGTTTTCCCTGGCCCGATACTTGAGTCTAAGCATCCTAACTCTGAGTTGTCCATTTGGGTATTCAACTTATAAAGGTCAGATAAGAGTCACTAAAACTTCCAAAATCAGCAATGCATGCTGTGTAGGTGGGATTTGTTTTTGCACAACTGTTGGTGACACAGAAGTGCCTGTGCTCTCACACTGGCAGATGCATAGCCGCGGCCGGCATTCCTCGTCTATCGGCCATGTCCAAATGCGCACACCGGGGCAGTGGTTCCGCCTTGTTTATGACACACTGGTCTGGGAGTGATTTTAGACTAAGAGCTTAAAAACGTTCTTCTTACAGTGAAATCAAGATGCAACATTTGTGGAAGCAGAGAACCCTGGACGTTCTGGGAACAAGGAGCAGAGACAGTGATTGATGGAAATGAGTCCACATGTGACCCCTCCAGGGGTATTTGAATGTTAGTTGAATTACTCTCCGGCACACTATCACAGGCTCCGTGGACGAGTAATACATGACCACAAGGTGGCTGACCTTCTGTCCGGCTCCAATTGTGTTTCAACAAAACAGCCGCATCTGTCAAATTAAATTTATGTCACATTTGGAATTATGTGACATTTGAAATTTTGTTTGTATTTAATTTATAATCTGATGAGCTTTATAGCTATATGGCTGACTTAAGAATAAGGTACTAATACCCATCTTGCAGCTTGTATATATTTAAGAAACATAACAAAAGTCAAATTAAACAAGCATTTGAAATCTGCAGGAACTTTGAAGGGGTTTCAGAATTACTCAGATTTGAGAAACACGGCTAACAGATTTTAGGTTGCAATTTCAAGCATTAATACTTTTAACTGTGAGACAAAAGAGAAATTGGAGACATATAATTATTGAAACTAACCAAATTACATTAATCAGGTCAAATATTCCAACCTAATAAAAATACCTGTTGTCTGGCCTCTCAGGGACAGTGATCAACAAGCCTGAAAAAGTGAGCCTTCTGGCCAGTCATGTGTCACCCTGTGGAGTAAAGGGCTGTAAACAAGAATGGGAACATGTCACTTGTTCAGTTCGCCAAGGCTGGCTCAACAGGGAGTGTGAGGTTGGTGGCCAGATGGGGGCCTCCTGCAGATGCGCCTGGGTGTGGCTGAGGGCCCGTTTGGACATGGCCACACAGAAACGGGGTGTTCCACCTCCATCCCTCATCCTTATCCCCACTGTCCTGTGCCGGGCACAGTCTTCTCACACCTCCTCAGTACCCTCCCTGCTTCTGAGGGACCCTGGTCACTGCTGCCTCAGACTGCACCCTCATCCAGTTCCTGGAGCTGGCTGGAGTCTGAGAGGTCCCCCAGCTCCACTCCCCAGGGTGACCCATGAGTGGTTTTACCCCACCACTTGGGTTCTCGATGCAATAGCACATGACAACGGAGCACAGTTGTCAAACGGTGGCATCCACGAAGGGGCTGCCTGGGTCAAGCTCAGCACTGCTGTTTGCTGACCATGTAACCTGCTCATAACTCATTTTATTCATCAGCAAAGTAGCGTCATGTGGAGAGGGAGGATGGCATCTCCCCACCTCCTTCCAATAAAGTCATGATCATGTGAAATTTGTTTTGTCAATTAAACATGGGCAAAAGTAACTTGGATCACTTCCAAAGAGAAACCTTGAATTGCCATGCTCTATTTACCAACCTGTTCTTCCCCCTGCCCTTTTCTTTATGGGGTGGTATGTTGGCCAGGAAGATGGCCAGAGACTAAGTAACCTGGAGTGCTGGGTTAACACATGGAGACCCACAGACGCTGCAGGACCCACAAAAGATGTTGAATTATCAGGAAGTAAATGCTGGCTGATGACTAGAGCTTTTTTGTTACTGCAATGAAACCAAGTCGATCCTGACTATCACACCACCATGTAGGCTTCTGTGAGGACAGAAAGAGATAATACATAATGCTGAAGGGCCATGCCTCATGCATGGTTAGTGATACATGATGCTGGCCCCAGACTCTCATGTTTCAGAGATAAACATTTTTTTGTCAGATGGCAAATTCCTAGGTTTGTTAATTTATATTTGTATTCATATATATGTATATATATATATATATATATATATATATACACACACAGATAACATAAATTTAAACTACATATGAAAGAAATTAAACTTTGTTTGAATGATGATTCTAGAGTAATAATGACATGTGCATAAAATCCTAATATAAAATAAAATATTCTCTCCATCAAATACTAATACAACCAATGTGGTCAAGCTTCTAGAACTAAGGTGGAAACATCCTGGCTAAATACCCCTGGAGGAAGTCCCTGCCACTTCTGATTTCAGGAGGTCACTGGACCTCTCATTTCCATGGGGCCAAATAATCGTGAGTGCAAAAGCCCCTTCTCACTTCAGTGGGACTACACATGGATAAGAATCTGTAGAGGTTGTATACCACCCCACAGGGGCTTCCTGGAATGAAGGGGTTCATAGCTACTCATTCTGTGTGCATCTTTTTTATTTATTCTTAACTCCAACTTAGTTCCAGATAGATTCTGGAAGACTAACGAGATGCATGTCACTAGCTGACACTGTGTGGCACCTGAGCTTGCCCAGAATGCTGGAATGTTAGCTTCTGTGACGTCAGTCTGGGCCAATCAGAGAGGAGGAGGAGCAGGAGGAGGCATTTCATAGACGCAGGTGTGCGAGTGCTCAGGTGTGGAGACCCGCTGCTCACCCTCCTCACCGCCAGGTAGGAAGAGTTTTGTGGGGTTCCAACTGTGCTTAGCCTGGTCGTTGTGAATATGGAGAAAGGGGGTGAGCAGCAAGCTCCTCTCCAACAACAGCTACGACCTACTTAAAGATGAAAATGATAGAGAAAAAAGGAGGCTATAAAGTAAAATTTTGCCAAATTAGCTTCTGGTTTTACATTGGCAGTAGTCAAATAAATTAGTTATAAGGGATTTATGAGACCTTCAGAAACTATGCACGTCTATTTTCAAAGTCTTCTTTTCTGCAGTCTCAGATATGTCACGCTTGCTGTGGTATTAAATCCTCTACATCATAGTGACAGAGAAAAATGTGTACTTACAGTGTAACTATTATAATGCAAATCATTGGCTGGGTCAGCAAGGGTTGTCCAATCTAAGTGTTTCATGAAAACACTCTGATCAAGTCCTTCTAAATGTGACTCCTTTCTAGTCATCTAATTAATTCTAGTTTATTCATAATAGTAAGAGGAGGTAATAGGATTATCCTGAAATATTATGCAAAAACGATACTCCATGTGTTTTATTTGGAAACAAACTCAGAAATAGACAGACATTTAGCTACCCTGTATACTTAAAGATCCACCCCCTCCCAACTCACATACACACATTTTTCTCATTCCCTCGTAGCTGGAGGTTTTGACTCTTGGTTCAGCCTTTGGGGTGAAACACCAGTTTCTTCATGGAGCAAAGAAGACACTAAATTAAGGAGTAAAACAAAAAGTGGAGAGTCAAAACACTCTTCTGGTTTAAAAAGAATCCATGATTAAACACAAGCCACCCATGATAGATCACATTTTTAAAAAATTTAAAAAAAAACAACCTTTGTTATGATGCTTATTAGCCTTGCCTCACACCTGCCTCGCACCACATGATGCGGGGTGTTGGAGGAGGAACAGGCAAGCTTTCTGGACAGCACATTCCATATTGCCCCTTTTCCATGGCTGTTATGGCTCTCTCTCTCTCTCTCTCTCTCTCTGGATGTTTTATCCAATGATGAGAAAACTTTAAAGTTGAGGTGAGCATTTTTTAACAGTAACCAGTGAGAAATGAAATTCATGCAGCCCTGGGTTTGGGAGCAGTCTACTGATATGGTGATTACACAGACCTCTTCCTGTGATCTGAGGTCATGGGCAGCATGTCCACCAGCACCAGACCTTTCAGGACTCCTCCTTGTCACCATGAATGAGCCCTGCAAGGACCCTTTCTCTCTACAGCAAGTTGACACATGGATTGGGGACAGGAAGACCAGGGCTAGAGTGCAGACCAGCACCTGCTGGAATGCATGTGCAGCTGTCTCAGATCCCTCCTTGATCCACAGCCTCAACTTGCAGGGGCTGGGAGCGCCACATAGGTGTTCATGGATCCCCATTGATTTCCCACGCCCAATTTGTGTATCTTGGTCTAGGCTTGGAGTTTGTAAAATCTTTACTAAGACACTGAAGGATATAAAAAAGAATAACTTTGAAAAGCATGGGGTGATGAGTTGCAGTTGAATACTTTTCAAACCCTGAGAAACTTAAAATAATTATGTTTTCACACATCAGGTTTTTAAGGGTAATAGGTTATTTCTATGTCTGGTGAAGATAATTGCATCCTGGGAAAATACCCCTACCCTGTTCTGCTCTCTAGTTCTTGCATGACTGTTAAGTCATTGACTATTTCTAACAAGACTGTAGAATTTTATCTGTGCAGAGTCCAAATATGGTAATGCTTTACTACAGATATCTAGTGCCCATTACTGTGGCTATGGTTTTTTATAAAGACCCAATCTATGCAATAATTTCTCAAATAATGCACGTGTCTTAAGAACTTTCAAGGGGTTGTGTCTTTCTTCACTTGAAGTGTTAGATTCTGAAACAAGGTCAGTTCAAATAACTCAGACCACAAAATTGTGAGGCTGCTCCAAATTCTTTGAACATTCTTTGACATTTTAACAGAATCCCACATCATGAGTTCTTCTATACCAGTTTTCAGTAAGGAAAAAGTCCTAGTCTCCTGTATAGCTCCAGGGTGAGCCCATGTGCTGGCATGTGGGAGGGCCTTCTGGAAGTGAGTGGGGCAGACAATGGCCCCTACATCTGGTTCTTGTGGAATGGCCCGTGGAGCTCTCAGCATCCAACTCAAGGTGGTGTGGCAGCAGCAGAAGATCCTGCTTTTGGGTTGGGGATGACCTCTAACTGTGAGTGTGGTGCTTGCTTGTCCTGGAGATCCTAGAACTGCTGTCAGCGTTTATGCTGTAGCTAGTGGGGTGGGTTCTCTTCTTTGCACGCTCTAACGATAAAAAGTCTGAAAGTTCTGGGGCCCATGGACACACACTTTCAGACAGGACCTTCCTCATGCCCATTACTATCTTCCTCCACGCAGAGTACAACGGAGAGAAGTGGCGAACGGATACCATTTACTGAGGGCAAAATGCATATGAGGACCATACCAATCCCTGCCCATGGCATTGGTCAAAGTGATCAGACTTCACAGGCACCCAAGGGCTTTGCTTCTGTTTTATAATGTATTGAAAGAAACCCATACAGCTCTGTGTTTTTCTCCTCTTAGAAAATAAAATTCAATAGGTTTATTAAATGACCACTGAGTAATACATTAATAAATGGGATAAAAAAGTAAGGAAATGGAGAATTCTACAAAATCAACAATAATTATTTTTTAACAATACATAGTTTGTGATTTGTAGAAAAACTTGGTTTTTTAATCAGAGACAATAAAAACAATGGATGAAAAATGTGCAATCTTTTCCCAAGAGACAGGCGATGACAGTGTATTAATCATTGTCTTATGTAAGTCAGTGTAAATCTGCAATAAAGACCAGTTCTCTTTTCTTATAATTCAGTTTATTTTGATAAAGTCAAACCCAGACACTCTATGGATATTTAATAGAGAGTGGGCAGCTACTTAGAAATTCACTGTTGATCCCTTTTTTCTTCTGAGCTTCCTCAAGCACCCTGATACCAAGAAGCCTGATGCTTAGTACAATCAAACTATGTCATGGACCTTCTGTGCTAAGTTCACTTTGGGTCCCACTCTTGTCTATGTTCAGACTTCTGGCTGTTTGGACATCAGGGCCACTTGTTGATGGTGGCTTGGTGGACATCCTACCAGGACTTGGGGTCACTCCTTCTGCTCCCTGCCTGCCCTTTAGCCCCTCCTCTCTGACTCACTAGACTCTTCTTGCTCCCCAGCCATCAGGCACCTGGACGTGCCCTGTCTGTCACCTGAAGCAAGAACAGAGCCAGCACTAAGCTTTGAGTAAATCTCATCAAATTCCATCACCAAAATACCCACTTGTCATGTCAACGTTTCCGCATTCCAACATTTCTTAAAGCCCACCTGCCTCTGTAAAAAGGAGACTTGCTATTTCTCATTATGACTGCAGATATAACGATTGGCAGGGCACTGTCTGCTCCTCACGGATCTGCTTTTCTGGCTCATGATTCTGGTTCCAATCAGTCAGCTGGAGGCTGCCATCCAACCTGGGGATCATGATTTCACTCACTCTTTCTCTTTTTCTGAGGGTTTCTGTCCTATAGTTTGATTCCCATCCACCAGCCCACACCTCATGGCACCTGGACATTGCCCTGCAACAGGCCCCCTCTGTCTCCAGCATCTTCTCTCAGTGGTCATCCTCCTTTTCCATGACTGGAAACTTCTGAGAGTCATACCTCCCATGTCCCTTCCAGAGGTGGCAGTTTCACTCTTTCCTCTGCATCCACCGCCGAGCCTAGGATGGGTGCTCCTCATTGTTGCTTCCAAATTATTCTCTTGGCCTCTTGGCCTCTTCCCTAAAAAGAGTAGGCAGAGGTCAGGCTACCATGCTCAGTGGGAGAACCCACCTTCCAGAGCTCCCTTATCCCTTCATGGGTCAAGCCCAGGGACCACTACCCCTTGCTTCATGCCAGTCCTGTTGGAGTCACGATCACTTCACCAGCCGCCCCCGTGACTTTCCTTACCTCCTGTGAACTTGTCCTCCCAGCAGCCTCACCCTGAGGATGTCGGAGGAAGGCCATTCTTCTGTGGTCTCCATTTCAAGTGCTCCAATCAGCAACCAACAGCTCCTGTCTCTCTACTTACCCCCTAGACCCCCGACTCCAAAGTGCTCAGTCCCACTGGTGTTTTCAGTCCACTAATGCACCTATGTTTCATTGTCCCTTCCTGTCACCCTACTCAAGCTCACACTCCATCATCATTCCTCAGCAAAAGCTCCCTCGCCACCCTTAGCACTCTGTCACCTGCGGCAGTGTTGACTAGGTCACCACACGGTGAAAACTGCCTCCTCCACATCTGCTTACCGGACTCTGGACACATTGTGCTGACAGGCCCCAGCTGGTTACAGAGGACCACACACCTCAGTGCCCTCCACGTGCAGTGCAGCCACTGGCCTACGCTGACTTAATCCACGTGCTCCTCACTCCCCCAGACCCCAGGCACTGGGAGACCATTTCATCCCTTCCCCTTGCACACCGGCTCTCAGCCGGTGACCCTATTTACTACAGATGCCACCATGTGCCCCCTGCCACACACACCGCACCTGCCTCGACCTGTCCTTACTCCCTTTACTTTGACAAACCCTGCCGGCCTGCTTGGAAGCCAGCCTCCATGTGTTCTCCTGGGCGTCCATGCTCCTCAGAGACCACAGTAGAAGAGCCGAGGGTCCCGCTGGCTACCTTTTCAAGCCATTATGTGCACTTTAAAAGACAGTATCACCGTGCCTTCATGCCCATGTTCCCAATCCAGACTCAGAACGTAAAATGCCTCTGCCCCGTTTCTATTGCATTTGTTTTCCTTCTTTTCATGATGAAAATACCAGTTGGTCTGATGCTGACATAGTTCTTATTGGCTTTATGCTGTACCATAGGTAGAACAATCGTTTTTAGAAATTAATTACGTAATTATTAGAAAATTATGGAGTACTTCCAACATTATTTTGTGTTGGTTTCAGGTGTACAGCACAGTGGTTAGACAAGCAAATAGTTTAAAAAGTGTTATCCCTGATATTTCAAGTACCCACCTGGCATCATACATATTTATCACAATCTTGGAATAACAATCTTATGACAAAATATACTTATTAAAAGGAGTCTCAATGTTTTTGCTTGTATGTTTTTATACTGTTTGTGGGTATGTACAGGAGTGTGTGCTGGTGAGTTCTGAAGACCGAAACCACTAGGAAGGGAGACTCTAGTTATTCTTTTGAATTCTCTGTTATGGGTGCATTGCTGTTTGAATCCTTTGCCACGCATTCTCTCTATATTCCCCTCTCTGCAGGACGCCCTCCTGATCACCCCCTCCCACATGCTGTTCTCTTCAAGAAAACAAATGACCCTGGTGGGTGAGCCCAGAGTCAACTCAGCAGCAGCAGGTAACAGTCAATCACTTCCTGCACTGAGAACACTCTGCTCTCTTGAAATCAAAGACCCTCTCTCACAGTGTCCCCATAGCCCACCATCCAGAGTCAAGAACCCTCCCTGAAGAAGTTCCCATAACCCATCATCTGAATTCAAAGACCCTCACTCACGGGATCTCTTCCTGTGCCACCATTCAGATTCAATGATCTCACTCAGGGAGTTGCCCTGACCCATCATCTGACTTCAGGGTCTCCTCTCTTAGGGTCTCCCTTTGGCCCATTGCGTGAATTCAAGGACCCTCATTTGCAGGACCCCTCCTGACCCATCACTACGTCCTTTGCTACTGCTCTCTTCTACCTCTTTATGTGGATGCCCCAGACCTCATTCAAAAATAGTATTTCTACTTAAGAAATACAAGGTTGTCCTTAGATTTCAGCTTTACTTAAAAAGGCTGTCCACCTTTGTCCTTTCTTCTAGGCAGAAAACAAAAATCTCATTATTTATTACACTCAGACCATCTGAGCATGGTTTAAGATTGACAAAGAAAGTGTCAAAATATTTGTATATTTGTTTACATATTTAAATATATTTAAATAAAAATAATTCCTAATAAAGAGTTTATTCTCTCCCCTCCCCCTGCCACATACACACAATGTTTTCAAAATGCTTCTGTTACTGGCATTACCCCTGGGTCTTCACTATTCCTGTGTAAGAACTCCCTGGAAATCAATAAGATTTGTTTTCTGCTCATTACTGTTTATCATTGTCTCAAACATGTATATTTTCAAGCAAGTCACTTGATGGGAAGTACACTGCACGGGGCATGGTGTTTTGTGTGTGGACAATATATGATCACCCACTGGACTGGTGAGCAGTAAATTCCCAGGGAATGGATAGTGGGTCAGTGACTCACAGCATGGCCTTACAGCTAGGCACCTGGTCTGCAACCCCAGCTCAAAAGTTTGCTATTTTTTCACTTTAACCTAGTCACTTGACCTCTGAAAATCTTAGTTTTCCACTCTGTTAAAAGGAAATAATAACAAGACCAAATTTAGGGATGTGGAGAGGGTAAAATGGGAAACATGCACCAAGAAGTGAATGGCGTGTCTGTGGACTTAAGAGCCCCTGACTGAGGACGATCAGCACCAAAGAAAAGATACAATACCCTCCACACATTGTGCCTTTTGTTTGGTTGTCTTTATAATATGCAGCTCTGGCCACATTCTGGACTGCCAGCATCCTTGTCTCAGAAAACGAGTAAGACCAGAGTGTCTGGGGCAGGTAGGAGCCTTCAGGGTGTCCAGGGTCTGGTCTGTGAGCCCACCTGTCCTGTTAATGCTCTCTCTTCCCAGGGTGGCCCAGCTGCCCAGACTTTGTGACTGGCTAAGGCCAAGCCTCTCTCCTTCAAAGACAGACAAGCACGGAGATTCCATTCAGGGCTGGCTCTTTGCTCAGAGCCATTTCCTATATTCTTTCCATTCTGTGGGACTGTGGGATCATGGAGGGCTTATTAACTCTGAAGAGCTCTGTGACCTTGAGGGTTTCTTCCTCAGGAAGCTGTCTTCTGGCATGCCTAAAGTCGGGCCTGGGATCCTCTGTGAGGTTAATTGAAAGATAGTCCCAGATGAGACTTCTGCTGGCTGCGCCACAGGCAGCTTCGCAGGAAGGAATTCAGGAAAGTGGAAATGGCATTTGATAGAACATAAAGACCTGGATCATCGTCAGACTCACAAAGGCTGCACAGCGGTGGCCGAGCCAGGAGGGCTGATGCGCCAGCCTCTGCAATGAAAGGCGGTGTGTCTTTAAGTCCGGGAGTGGAGGGAGGGAGGCCCTCTGTGAAAGCAGGAGACCTGAAGTTGAATAGGAGAAGGGGAAACGGGCACTTTGTTTTGCATCCCTGGCACAGGCCACAGAGCTGCTATCGGTGTGAACACTCTGAGATTCCAGGTGCAGTCCCCAGTCTTGGTGGCAGCCTGGTGTCGCTCTGCTGCTGCTGTGCCTGTCTGAGCCACATCCAGGGACACTATGCTGTTCCGGAGCTTGCGTTGACCTGAGCACAGGGTGCAGACTGTAGAAGGCACGTCTTCCCATGAACGCAGGAGATTCACCAAACCCCAGACACAGGTGTCCAGGGCAGGCAGGAGGTGTTGCAGTGACCCCAGGAAACCTTCCTCCCAGCAGGGCAGAGTGCATTGTGCTGGTCATGCTTCTCAGGGCCCAATGTGTCCTCTTGAAACACCAACGCTTGTTTGAGTGTGTGCATTTAAGTCATTTTACCTGCATACGTCCCTAAAATGGTCACATATTTCATCTCTCTCATGCTCTCCTGAGTACAGTTGAATTACCTCTGGACAGTTCAGTCACACTGTACAATCGTGTCTTATCCAGCAAAGCCTCACATTCAAGTGAGACATTTAGAGGATAGTGTTCTTTCAAATAAGCTTTGTGTCTGCATTGTATGTTTTCTATGGCCATGAGCATACTCATTAAAATATGAATCTCTCTAGAACTATTGGTGGTCCTCTAAATTTTTCCAGATTTCCACTTCTCCTCTTGCCGGAACTATATTTATTGAGCGAGTTCAAAGGCTCTGAATAAGGTTTGGGGAGCTCCTTCTATGAGTGGGATTTTTTTCGCTTCATGCTGTGTCCTCACTGCAGAGTGTCCTATCCCCTGCTCGGCTGGCCAAACTCCTCATTCTTCAATGTCCGATGCAGCTTCTACCTCCCCTGTGAAATCAACAGACTTGAATTAATCGTTCTCTGCTGAGCCCCGTGGAATGGCTCTGCATTCCTTCCCCCGCACAACGTCCCAGCCAGTGCTGCTGTGGCTGTCAGAGGCACCCCTCCCTGTGTGGTTGCCAGAATTCTTAACACATTGCTTCGCACCCAGCCAAACACCACTGACCCTCAGATACATACGCATGTGGATATACAGACTTGGCAACATTTGTGTTGTCCAGTATAATCTTTTTTTCTCACATTCTAACTTCTTTTTGTGTTCTAGACTTGTAAGTCATTCGTTAAAAGTTTAGTCTGGAACTCAGAAATCACACACTATTTCAGAAGAAGGAATTTGATGTAGAAAATTGGTTAAACAGATGTGGGAGAATTGAAAATGGTTTGGGGGACTCTGAGATGACCAACACTTAGGCACTGCAGGTTGCAGCTTGGGGGAAAAAAAAGAGAACAGGAAGGGCATCAAAGCCAAGAGCTTGAAAGGTGCCCTCATGGAGCCAGGACCCAGAACTTGTGAGCAAGGAGTGATGCCTACTCACCTTGGTGTCATCAGAGCAGCTGGACCTAGTGCATGGGACCTTTAGGAGCAGGACACGGGGCCTACCCAAAGGCCATCATTGGGATGATGCCATCGGGATAGCTCACAGTAAGACGGAGGGTCTTTTTCTGCCCCAGCCCTGTGCTCCTCTGTGGTGGCCCTGCTGGAGGAGCTCACCAGCATTTGCTGGCAGAGGAGAGATGCCACCTGCACAGTCCAGATCACAGCCCAGCCCAGCCAAGTTCATACAAGAGAACAAGTTGTAGTTGAGAGACTATAACTAATAAAAAACACTAGAAGCTCAACCAGAGCTGAATTACAGAAAAGCAAACCGTTGCTATCATTTTTAACACAGAGAGCATTAATAGCCAGCCACGTGCAAAACTGGTGGCCCATGTCACTTCCCAGGTTGGAACATTCAAACCTGAAAGTACATTTTCCAGCAGCTTGACAACATTTTCACTGGCCACATTGAGATGTTCTGATTGTTGGGCTGTGGGTGTCTGGTTGATAATGTGATGACTTAACTCTAAACCACTGCCAATAAATTCTCTACAGTTCTGCTGCAAGGCTTGCTGGAGACCGAGCTTCCAGACCGGATTGCCACGTTGACCCCAAAGCCAGACCCCAGTTGACACCACATTAGTTGACTGTGAGAAAAATGGTTTGGAATTTGATATTTTTTCTACCAGTGAGAAATGGAGAGGAGTCAATCATCTGAATACAGAGATTCCTCAAAATTAAAATAAAAACTCTCTTTGAATGAATAATGCTTATATTGGTCTTGGTCTTCTAATCCTTTTGATGGCAGTGATGCCTGGACTCACAAGACCTTTTGAAACCGTGTGCTCAGAGTGACTCAGAGGTCTCCAGGTGCAGGTCACCTGATATGTATGCCTCGTATGTGGAGGGACATGGTGGGGATATGGTCAGTGGTGGTTACCATGGCTACTGACAACCACATCAACACTTTCCCCATCAATTATCTGGAAAGTGGTCCAATGTCCCGATAATTCTTATTTCTATTATTTACTGTCATAAATCACTCTGTAGGTCCCAAGTAATTTCAAAGCCGTGCTGAGTTCTGAAGGAGCTGGTTAGAGAAGGAAACATGGGAAGCAGAGGCCCCAGCCCACACTATTGTGGGGATGTTGTGTGCCACAGGAATGCATGTCAATCCTGTGTTTTTATGAGTTTTTCATACAAGTTCTGTTTTCATTAGATCAGAATGCCTAAATAAGACAGCCAGCAGCTCACTAAATTGCTCTGTACGGTATCTAACCCAGGCTGTTCAGAAGAATAAGGCAGGAATTACTCCATCTTGGAAACTAGGGGACAGAGGAGTAAACATGTTTACTTATCATCGTAAATGTCAATAGAAAACTGAGGCTTAACATTTATGTCCCAGCCTTCTCTGGGAGACCCCTGTCTGGGATGAAACAATAGAGCAGAGAAGTCCAGAGATTCTGCTGTGCTGCGCTTGGAGCCGTCCTCTCCCTCAAGGGCCATGTGTGCAGCTGCTCTCCAGCCTCTCCATACACAAGAGGACCCTGTGCATATCTCATTACTCACCTGCGTTTGGAGGGAGCAAAGGAAAGGGTGGTTTGTCAAAAGCTATTCCTGATGGAGGAATTTCGAAAACCAAGAAATTCTGGCCCATCCCTTAGTTAAGCAAATAGTCAAAGACAAACGAGGGTCTTGTCTTATTTCTGCATAACTAACTTTTTCAGATATCCTGGGCTGTGAATACAGGAACAAATGGCCTGGTTCCTGCCCTGAAGAGGATGCAAGGTGTTAAATGCCCTGAGCTGACAACACGCTGGAGAACACTCCTAGAGCAAGTGCTTCAGGAACAGAGCGCTGTGTACTTCCGGCCTCAGCTGGTCTTTGTGGGGTCAGGTGAAGCTGAGGATGGGAGGGCTTCTCCCCTTGAGCAATGCATCGTTGCCCACACACAAGCTCACTGGATGTGAACAGTGAAGTTCTTTCCATCATGGCAGGCACAGATGGCTTCCCAATTACTTAACAATTTTTTCTAAATGTGTGTCACACACAAAAAAGTGAGCTGATGCCATCTAAGCAAGGTGATGGTTAAGACTGAGGTGGCAGGAAAAGCCACCATTGCTGAACCTGTACATGAAGCCACGAGCTGGGCTGAGCATGGGGCGGGGCTGAGGCAGGGTGTGTTCTGCTGAGAAGCCAGCAGGTTTGGACTGGGCATCTTTCATTGAGAAGTCAAAGGACAAGTATACATCTTACTTCTAGCAGTGGGAGTTCTACTCCATGCTGCACAAGGTCACACTCAGACTCCCCTGGAGCCTTAAAATCTACAGTAAAATGAAACAGCTATGGTTCAAATGCATGTTTCAACCAGGAGCTTCAGACCCAGCTGTAACCCAAAATCTTGATTGGAACCCTGGACCGGCAGGGTCTTGGAGGAATCCAGAGTCCCCAGTCACCTCCCCTGGGGTTCCTGGAATCAGTGATTCCCGGAATCAGTGGTTCCCCCCCGTCTTCTTGACCGGGAACAGCTTTTTAAAAGTAAACTGGCATTTGTGACTACACATAATTTGGATTCCAAGATGTGCACAAAAATTGTTACTGACTAAACTCTGCTACACAGGCTTCCTGATTTGTGGAAGTAGTCAGCAGGCAGTTGGTTGTTTTTGCTGTGGATGGCAGGCAGTTATGTGAGCCTCCTCTAAACGGAGCCATTTAAATTTAGCTGATTTTATGGCTTTCATCTGTGAAATAAAATGAGAAGAGCATCTTTATTCAGTGTAATGTTATATAAGTTAATTAACCAAGAGTTAAGTATATGGAAAAATTAAAGAGTCAATAAATACATTAGTGGCAACATAAATTTCATCTAATTAACGAGAACTCCATCTTCACTTTGGGGAGTCCAGCTTCCCTCACCCATTCACAGATTGTTTCTGTGTTTCTTTCCTGCCTTTATTACATCTACATAGCACTGAGCAGAGGGACAGGGCAGGCTTTCCGATCCTTGGATCTGAGCCTCATTTGGAGGGATCCTGGGCAAGCCCCTCACTGTGCTCCAGAACCCAGAGTAGGAAACACTGCCCCCTGGAAAGCACAGTGCTGTCTGTAGCCTCAAAGGTGCCGGTCTTCCTTCTACAATGGCTGCTTGCTCCTTTCCCTATTCCAGTTGCCATGGTGGGTGTTTAATATTCTTTCAAAAAAATGCTATGCACATTTCTATGGTGTGGGAACAACAGCCTGGAGTGAAGATCACTTTCAACTTGAGAGCTTTTTATGCTTTCATGAAAACAGGGCTCAGAGAACGCCACACTCCTCCTTTTTTTCCCCAGCACTCTCCACTGTGTCTGCAGACTCGGTCCTACTCCACTCCACACCTCTGCTCAGGATGCTGCCTCTGTCAATAGGACCTCCTGTTCCTGTCTGGGGCCATGTGCCACTTCCACTCGTCAGCACGGGCTGGCCCCTCCTGGCATTCCTTTGCCCTCCAGTCCACTCGACTCTCATGGCCCTGAAATTCTTCTTGTACGTTCCCTCCGTGCTTTAGAATTCTGACAAGTCCCTTCACAAATGGTTACCTAAGGGTCTACTTTGTCTAACTAGTGGCACGTTCTCTAAGAGCCAGTCATGCATCTCATTCTGTCCCTGAGTTCTCCCAATAAGCTGGAGTTGCTCAGTGAGCTAGTTTTGATTTAACTAAAATCGACAAAGTGGCTAGAAGGTCTATTTCGAATGGTCTTACCCTCCTCCTGGTTGAGACTCTTGGCTAGGTACACAGCAATTCCTCAATGAAAAGATGGTCAGGATAAAAGGCTCTGTGACACAGCAACAATTGATTCATTGCCCACCAATCCCAGTCTCTGCAGCACTAACACCTAAAGGACTGCAAGCTGCTTGCCAGCCACCTACACGGAATTGATGGATGTGATACAGGGGATGGAGTTGATGGAAGTGATAGAGGTGGGTCCTCCAGGCCTTTCTGCTCCTCTGCTCTTGGACACATTTTCTCCCCACTGACTGAGGACAGCCATCCTAGCAAATGGTTTGAACTTATCAAAGTATGAATTCAACTCCTGCAGCCTTAAGGTATGACGTGGCGTATGGGTGGTAACCCAGGACCAGAGAGAGAAAGGAGCACCCTCAGAGATCGAGGCAGGGTTTGGGCTGGGTTTCCAGCTGCTGCATGCCCCAGCATCATAGAAGGGGATCTAAAGAGTGCTTCTTTGAAGCAAAGAAAGAAGCTGTGTTTGCTGAGGTTATCAGTGGTATTTGATGGTAAATTCAGCTCTCTGCTTCACCATTTCTACTGTTATATGTCCATAGTTCTGTGTATGGTTTAAGGGAAACGTGTGGCTGACTTCCCACTCCACCCCTCAGTTAGGACAGTGGGACCATCTAGATTCCTTCCTGCATCCCGATGTCTTTGTGTCACTCTCAGAGGCAGGAGCATCCATACCTGGCACTTGCCACGATGTCTAACAGCAAATCTACTATGAAACAAGAAGGGAAGAGTCTGTTTGGGGGGAAAAAGAGTCGTTGTTCCACCCTGTTCTCTCCCCTGACAATTTCAAAGGCAGCAAACACCTCCTCAGGCTCGGGCTGAAGGGAGCGCAGCCCGCTGTGGTGCCCGTGCACGGCGCATCCCCGCGCCGGGGCTGGCAGGCTTCCCGTGCTCACAGCCTCTCTTCTCTCGCCTTCTGATGTCTTTCCAGGTTGGAGCTCCTGCTTAGATGAAACAGATGACTTTCTGGGCCCGCTTCTGCTCACAGCAGGCAGGAGCAACAGTGACTGATTGGTTGAAACATGAGGATTAATGGGTATTTATATTTCATTAAATTTTATGCTCACTGGAGAATAATGTATCACTCGCAGATATTGAAACATATGTCAACCCTATCCACTTACATATAATTCAATTTGACTTAAATGCATTGATCAAATTTTATTAAAGTCCAATATATCTTCCAAAAAGGCCCACTAACATAGGACTGTCCCTTCAGAATTGCCGATGAAAGGAGGCAATTGTGCTATAACTCTATTTATACCAGTTTTCAGGAAAAGAGAGACCATTGTGGATGAAATTCTTATTACAAAGTGACCAGGGCTGCCTGGAAGACTTGCGGGTGAGATTATTAAGCAAATTCTCAAGTGGGGGGCCTTACTAATGTGACCTCAGAGTGGGTCAAAGCCAAGTGACACCCAAGACAGTGATGGCATTGCTTTAAATGTCTCCTGGGAAAGAGTTGCAGGGACACAAGGCTGCACATGTGCCCTGAAGTCCTCACCTATGAGTCATCCACCACGGATGGCTTCGTGAAAACTGCATGGTGCTATCCCAGCCAGGAGCTCTGTTCCGCCATCCCCTGCCCGCCTGCCCTCCCCTTTTCTCCTCACCCCTGTGTTTTCCACTTCCAATATGTGTGTATGTGTTTAATCTGCTAGCACACAGAAGAAAGCCTAAGTGCATATAGAACACTACTACACTCAGGCTTTAAGGAACGTCCTGAGACTCACACTGTTTATTTTAGAATTCTATCCCAAATCTGTGTACATGCCCCTGGCATAGACATAGTGAGTTGCAACTAGAAGGTGAGCACTTAATTGTTGAAAGAATTTCCAACAGAATAAGGGTATCCATTATTCAATTTAACTTGTTGAATTTCTAACTCAATCAGTGGAATAGGAACCGCCTCAATTCAAGGGATGTCCTTCCTGAAATGCACACAAACATTTCAACGGGTTGTACAAGAACTTAAAACCAGTCAGCGCCCCAGGTCCACAGATCCTGCTTTGGGAAATGGAATTCTGAAGTCAGGTCAGGGTTTATCAAAGTTGGCAAGGACTATTTAGATAGATAGGTAAATAACGAATACACAGTTGATAGATAGGTGACAGGATGTAAATGACTGATACAGAGATATGACATCAGAAGGAAAAGAAAAAGAGGGCCTTTCATGCTCAACTTATTTTGCCAAACGTTCAGTTACAGAGCAGGTTTGAATGCGGTGGCACGCCCTCCACCTGCCCAGGGCTGATGGCATTGTGGGTGTCCTACCTTCTTTATCATAGACTCCTCATTCCCAAAGCAGCCATTGGTACCCGACAGCGCTGCACAGAACTGATGAAATTGTTCAGGAAATGCTGGCTTAGTAATCTCTGGGATCCCTTTGTGCTTGAAGATTCTATTTGTTCACTTGATCTTAGCCAAAAGGCCAAGAAACAACAAAGATTCTATTTCTTTAGATTTGGTGGTAATCACAAAGGTTTAAAATACTGTTGTCCAGGTCTTTTAGATGTTTAAATATGTCAGACATATGGAGATTTTCATACCTTCAAATTTGTAAAGTAATCAATAAGTCTAATTTTCCTTAAACATATTTATTACAAAAATTGAAATATGGCTGTAACTTTGAAAAAGCAAAATTAATTTCCTGAAAAACACTCTATGGATATATTTTTAGAAAGTAATCAAATGGCCCAAAGGGTAGACCTGCTCTAGCATTTTGAGGTGACACTGGTGTTTTGAGGTGACGCTGGTGTTTCGGCATCGCAGACGTGGAAGATGGACGTCCTGAGGGGCCCTGGTGGGTACAGGTCAAGTGTGGTCTTGAAGTGCACGCCAGAAGAAACAAAACAGAATAGTAAGAGACAGAAGCGAAAGCTTCCTGAAACCCTCCTGGAGCAGCAGATTCGAGGTCCACACCTCTGCAGGGATGCAGGTGCCAGTTGAACAGGAAGCTCCTGGGCTCTCCTCGGCAATGATTGGGGCCTACTGTGTACAGACCAGAGAAGGGAAGGCAGGATTGGCTCCACAGCTGCCTGCTGCTACCTCCCTGGCCTGCTCATGTCGCTGTCCCCACTCCTGCTGATATAAGACCAGAAAGCATTGCAGGCCCTGCTGGTTTCTGGGCTGCGTCCCCTGCACATTCTGGGAGAGTTTCCTGAGAAGCTCCGTGGTTCACCAGTGCCACATCATCTTGCCCCCAAGCCACTTCCATTAAAAATCAACTTCCATTAAGCTTCTAACTGTACCTCCAGAGCCCAAACCAGCCATTATTGCTCTGTCCAGAGTCATCCTCTCTCCAACTTTTCATGCGGGGCTCCCTTGAACTTGACCTACTTAGGATTGCAGCTTTAAGACTTCCTTAGTAACCAAACTTGGGCAAGGCCATCTTGGTGGCCCAAGACATAACGCTTATCCTATGGCATTGTGACTGTTGGTCAGCTGCTTTGTTTCCCCACAACAGCTTGAAGGCTTTCAACCACTGAGTCCCCGGTGCCTAGAGGAGTGTCAGTAGTACCTGTATTGTCCTTAGTACATGTAGTACCTGAAACCTGCAATGCCCACCTGTCCTGGCTTCCCATGTGCACCTATCAATAGCTTCCAGCCTAGTTTTCAGATGTGGGCCCCTCAGGAGCTATTAGCATTCCATGTGCTAACTGGACAAAAAGTTTGAAACACTAAGTTTAAATGAAATAAATGTAATACAGAGAGTGTCCGATATGTCCACGGGCTTTGAGAACATATTCTATGTGTGAAGTGCCCACAGAGCCCGTTTTTCGTCAAATGCTGGTGTCAGGAGTGCTGATAGATCAAGGGCACAGTTTCATATACTGCATTAGGACCTCAGTTCCTGAGAAACAATAATTACTTCTTATCACTTATCTTTGATAATATTTAGGGTATCTAGAATATTATTATGAGTAAAAGAAGAAAAGGAAGAACAAGAAGGAAAAGAAACCTACTTAGGGACAAAAGAAATCTATATATTCTCTTCAGCCAGCTCCCCCAGCACCCACCCAACAACTAATATGGAGACCGTGCATAGTAGGCCCTTAATAACATCTCACCCAGTGAATGAACGCATGCAGAAATTTCATACTGAATTGATGATGCCATTTGTGAAGATGTTGAAGTTAATCTCATTTTACTTCTTGAAATATGAGGAAAAAATGTGAAGCTGGTTCTGGAGACGAGCCAAGAGGCTTTATAGGAAATGACTGTGTGATGTTGATAGCTTTGTTCAAGAAGTCGCCTTTCAGAGCTGGCCTGGGAGTCAGCACATGTGGCCAGCCAGGAGAAATGGGAAAGGTCTCTGAGGCAGTGTGTGACTGTGTGTGGAGAGAGAGAGAGAGAGAAAAGAAAGAGGGAGAATGAGCTCTTTACTACGGACCATTTTTTTTAAAGACACCTAATCTGTGGTGACTGGCCTTTGTGGAGAGAAGGACTATGGGGGCTATTGCTGATAACATTATGCATTAGTCCAGCCCTCCACCACCTTCCATTTGCAAATCAGGCCCCTCTCAGTGTTGGCTCAGGAATCTCCAGCATCATGTAGCCCATGTTCTGTCCCCAGATGTGTAAGAACTGAGATCTGGGAAGAAGGGCAGGCAGCTCCAGGAGCTGCCACTGAGCCTTCTAGACACACCCAGGCTGCTGCATGCTGGGATAGAGGTGGGGGATAGTGGTCTCCTTTGGTCTTCTCTCCTTCAGTCTTTTCTCTGAAGAGGTCTCAGATGGGAGGGCAGGGAGGATGGGAGCTGCCACTGGGCCTCTGGTTTTTGCCTCAGAGGTCAAGCTGGACCTTGCCCACCATGAGGCCGAGGAAAGGGTTGTGTTAAGAGAATGATAATGTAGAAGGAGAACCACTCTCTGCAAAGTGCTTAGCTGAAGCTGCTGTTAATGTTCAGAATGTTACTGCTGAAAAACCAACATTATTATTAAATGTGTTCATGTAAGTTCTCATCCTAGGAGTTAGCAACTTATTCACTTCAGGCCACAGACCTCCAGGAAAGTTTCCTAACAAATTCAAAATAAAAAGCAGCAAATTCAAGTCCTAATACTTTCTGTGATGGGTTTTCTTTTAAACCATGTCTTAGGTTTATTCACTTGCACATAAAAATTAAGTCATTCCTAAAGTGTGGGTTAAATTTGGCAAAATGAGGGTCTCAGGAAAGGAAGCCCTCAGTCGTGGCCACGGCCTCTTCTGGGCGGAGGTCCTCTGCCGTGTGCCGCTGTCCACAGGCGGGCTTGGCATATGGCGGCAACAGCTGGAGAGCAGGGTGGCCATGCTGATATAATGAGACCCTTTGAATCATTAAAGAGCATTACAAAGGAAGAAGTCCTCCAACAAGCAGGGCACTAGATTTAAGTCCATGAATCAATTAATCTTTAAAGGGTGGAGTTTGCCTAATAAACTGGTGGAACAAGTGGGAAGCCGAGGCAGTCTGGGTTTAGGACCTCACCAGCTGGCAGTACTTTTAGCCCTGTTATATTGAGAGAAATAACACGGTGGGAAAGCTGAACAAGGAAATCACACCTCCATTGTCAACCAAGTGTTTATTCTCATTCAGTCAAAGAGTCTAAAAGTGTCCACAACCAGCTTGGGCCCGGGCACCTGGGATGGGCTGATTAACCAAAACCTGGCAATGAATGAATATGTAGACAATATTCTCATAATGGCAAGGACGCAAGCTGCAGTGAAGGCCGAATGCTGGCGAACGGGACGCCCATGCGTCCGTCATCTTGGGGTGAGATAGAGAATTGCACAATGAAACGTTTATTTTCGTCAGTGTGGGGGGAACCACATGGACAGTGCCCAGCTCTAACTTCCCTCCCAAGTTCATAGGATCCAGGGGTAGTGTGGGGAGCAACAGTGGTTTGATGTTGTTTCAGGTGAACTTGTCTAGGATTTTTAAGTTTATGCAGTACACTTTTAATATAGTTTTATAGTCTGATTTAGCTCCTCTATTTCCATGACACATTATTGGTTTGACTTACATTCCCACTATTTTGAGGGAAAAGGCAGTTGTATTTCATGAATTTATGCATTTATCTACAACCAGATGAAATCTAGAGATATACATTGATCTTTTTCTTCTTGCTATAATGTCCTCCTCAGAGCATTTTTCTCCACAACACACACACACACACATCCACATACAGGCACACACAACACACATACAGATATACACACATGTGTATATATAAACATGCACATGCATCTACACAGGCACATACACATGCACACATATGCACCATGCATGCATACATATACACACATATATTATGTGAATATACACACATACACTTTCTTGAGCCCTAGGAAGAAAGTCATCAAAATCCAGGAGGACAAAGACTTCACCGGATTTCCAATATAGGTGTTTTCATACTCGGGTTACCATGTGTGCTGTTTTTGTTTTATTTTTAAATGTAGAGCAGCATCAGTTCTCCTGAATGTCTCCCTGGTCTTTAAGTGGCAGCCTTTTTTACATAGAAGGGTGTCTTAAGAGAGAGGGACAGTGAGTGTTACCCCTGAGCCTTGAACAGAGTTCATCCAGGAAGAGCAGACTTGAAAGAAACTTGCCAGCAAAATGAGATTAGCAGCTGCCCTGTGGGCTCTGAGGGAAGAAATACCCACAGGAATCAGAGAAGAATCCATACAGTGGAGGCTGATGGGGTCTCCCCCATTTCCCTCCTCAATAGACTGGGCGGGACAGAAGCAATGGCCAAGCCTCCTTCCCTCTGGGACCCTGTGACCACAGGCAGTTGGTCTGCGGAGAAAGGGACCCTGCAAGTTTCCCTGCCCTCAGCGGGCTGCCCACACAGCTGGGGGTGGCCAGGGTCAGAAAGAGGTCTCCCACTGGGACAAGGGTACCCCGCATAGTGTCGGCTGGGGACCCGGCAGGACCAAGGAGTCGGCAGAAGGTGATCCACGAAAGGGCTTGTGAAGGTGGCCAAACACCCCAGGCACCGTGCGAGAAGCCACCATGATGGCCACTCCTGCAGGACAGGACACAGATGAGCTTTGAGAAGGACAAAGGACTCTGGGGTTTGGCTGTAAAGTCACTTAATTTGAGTGAATTTTCCTGTAAAATAAACACTAGGCAATTTTTTCCCCACCAAACAGAGATGGAAGTCAGAAAACACCGAGCCAGTTCATGACACGGGGAAGTTCCACCACCGGGGCTCCGAGAAGGCCCAGCAGACTCACGGCAGTTCAGAAACCTGGCAATCACTGTCTGACATTTCCAGAGGCAAATAAAGCAAAGCCAGCATTTAAAATAAATGAAACTTGCCAAACAGGCACTGGAGAAATAAAGTATTCCAGCTCGAACAAAATAAGAACCTAGATAATGGCCACAGTTGAGGAGTGCTGATTGTGTTGGGCTGTGTTTTCCAGACTGTGAGACACGGAAGCAGTGTGGGGGCCCTCTGTCAGCACCTTCACGACAAAGTCAAAATAAAACAGAGAAGCACAGAAATGCCAGGTTTCACTGGAGGCAGGCAGGTTGAGGAAGTAAGACACATTTGCATTACATGTGTCCACAGTTTCTGATTGCCGACTGTGCTGAGGATCTGAAGGCCACTGAAATAAACCACCTTTGAAATAAGTCACTTGTGTGCACTCCCTTTGACCGCAGCACCCCTCCTCTGCTGTGACTATGGATTGCCCTGGTATTACAGTTGGGTAATGCTGTGTAACAAACTGGCCCAAGGCTTAGTGGCTTCCAACAACCATTCCATTGTGTTTTACAATTTTGTGGCTTGGAAATGTGCAGGGCTAGGCTGGGCGGGTCTTCTGTTCCCTGTGGCATTGACATTCAGTGTGCCCACGACAGGTGGCTGGTCTGGAGCCATCAGGATGGTGCCCTCCACGTCTGGTTTGCTGGGAAACTTTGGCTCAGCCAGCACTCTTGGCCCGAGTAATCCACAGGAAGCCCTCTGGCAAAGTGGCCTCAGGGTGCCTGGATTTCTGAGGGGGCATCTCTGGGACTATGGATGGTGGAAACCGGGTGGATTTTATGACCCAGATAGCCTCAGAAGTCACATAACATCACCTCTGTATTACTCCACTGGTGCAAGCAGTCAAAAGCCCAGGCAGATTCAAGGGGCAGGTCATGCATGGCCCTGTCTTTCTAGGGAGGATTGTCCAGGATTCTGCAAACATATTTTAGAACTGCCACACCTGGCCAGCCTTTTTGTGATGACCTAGGGTGACCAAAACCTCCTGGAGAAACTGGACATTCTGATTGAGGGCATTTGTATTGAAGAGCTGTACCTGATAGCTGATCATCAAGTGTTCTTGACTTAGTAGACAGCACGAATTGCTTTTCAATCCAGAATTTTTAGTTGCTAGTTTAGAATATGCTGATTTGTATTATTTTCAATAACTAGAAAAAGCCTCGTTATGAGCTGATAAAGGCATTATCTACTTTTCTCTGAGTTTATAACAGACATGTGTTGTGAGTCACACACTTCAGTTTGCTGAGCAGAAGCTTGCAGAGGAAGCACACGGTTTAGGGACACCCCGATGCGGTACATAGGTTACGGCAGGTGCTCTACATCACAGGAGCTGGATTCGGGCTTCCGAAGGCCCCGTGGCCCCTGACATGCTGCACATGTGCTGTGAGCCCTGGGCGTGTGGCTATTTCCATTTTTAAAACAGTGAACATTCCTGAAAAGATTGAGAGCCGTTGTCTATGTGGGCTGTTAGATGTTTTTCTCGATCTTTCCCATAAAATAATTAGGAAAACTGGAATGCTAGCAGCTATTTGCAAACGACTGCTCCGATACTATTTTAGTTAGAAACTAAAAAAAGGTTATGAAAAACCATGAAGGCCCTTGTGAGTAAATTCTATTTTGTTTTGTTTTACATTTTTAAAACAATAGAGGGCAGGAGTCTCAAACTGATTCCAAAAGCCTCCTTGTATATTTTTTTCATAATCTAGCAACATTGTCTTACAGAGGCTGTATTTTGCAGTGACTTTCAAAAAGACTGTTTGCTGTAGCATTTCTACTGTCATTTATGACACTGTGATGTAATATTTCATTTGGTTTTGTGGATCATAACATAATTAGAAACATCTTTCTTATTCTCAATTATAACCATGTATTTTTCTTTTTGCTCAGGATTGGAAAAGTTGTTTTAGCTGTTTTAACTCATCCAAACAGGTAGCTTGATTGATAGATAGCTAGCTAGGTAGATAATAGATAGGTGATAGATACACAGATGATAGAGATAGATGAGAGATGGCAGATGATAAAGGGATGATAGAGAAGTGATAGGTAGACAGATGATACATAGATATTTGATGGATAGAATGATAAAGATAGAGAGATTTTAAAAAATGCATAGAGTGGAGACTCTGCGTGGCAGAATTCTTACGTGAAAAGCATCGAGCTTGCCGTGTTTAGTGAACAGAGGTCACAGTGAATTTAATAAAGAATTGGCATGTACTATCCTCATGCTGTGTGCCAGGCTCTGTGTTCATCTGAGTGACCACCATGCCCTGCCCTATGGGGGGCGTGGCTGTCCTCCCCACTGTACAGGGAGGGGACTGTGAGGCAGAGGCTTGGAGACACCCTCATTCAGCTGGTAGGTAAAGCGGCCCAGACTGGACGCACGTGTGAGGACACCACAGCTGGGCCCTGAGAGCTTGCTGCTAGTACAGGGGAGCCAGCACCCTTAGCCACTACGTCATCCATCCCCCCCAAATGGAAGGGCCTTAGTTCTGTGTTGGGCAGCTCCCCCTCGGCACTTGGGCATTTGGGGCGGGGTGAATCTCTGTTGCAGTGGAGCCTGCAGGCTCTGAGGACAGATAGCAGCTTCCCCATCTCTGTAGCCTAGACTTTCCCTCCCAGTAGTGACCACCCAAAATATACCCAAACTTTGCTCAAGCTCCCTGGGGGCAAAATCACCCTCCACGTTGGGAACCGCCGCTTTGAATTGACCAAACTGCCTTTTATGACATCTGTCACTAAAATGCTGTGTTTTTTTAATATAGAATTTTCAAGAATGTGAAAAATCTTAACTGTCTTCTTTAAACTTCCAGAAGGAAAAAAATGCCCACCTACAACTAAGTCCTACCCTAAAGAGAACCGACCAGGGGGTCACACTCAGGCCATCTCTGCCTGGTCCTGGCTGTCGTTCCCGTGCGCTGGTCCTGGAAGGTTAGCGGAAGCTATCGGACCATCAGAGTGGGTGTGGTGGCCCCGAGTGCAGGGCGCCTTGCTCTGCACGGTTCTGGGTGGCCTGATGCTTGGCACAGCCGTCTGGGGTTAGCAGCGTCCCCTGCTTGTGGACAGCCAAGGACACTTTCACAACACTGCCTCGCCGGCTGTCACAGGTACAAAGGATCTGGAAATTTAGATACTCAAGTATCTAATAGGCACCATCAATCTTTTATAGCAAGAGAATCCATAAATTATAAACAAATATGTCCTTTGGTCTCGTAGAACAGCACGATGATCAAAGGGACACAATAGAAATGTATTTGCTTCTGCAGCCGGCGAATTCCCCGAGCTCAGGGCTGTGCTGACGGACGGCCGGGAGCCGTCAGCTCTGGTTCCATCTG
Organism: Micronycteris hirsuta; assembly: GCA_004026765.1. Lineage (NCBI taxonomy): Eukaryota > Metazoa > Chordata > Mammalia > Chiroptera > Phyllostomidae > Micronycteris > Micronycteris hirsuta. Next base: position 115,785 of record PVJI01002328.1, on the reverse strand, counting down.
TCACAGTACACTTCCCTCCTGTTGTTTTAAGTCATCAATATGGGGCTGAAATCACCTACTGCTACCTCTACTACCTCCTATTTTGTCCACTCATAAATTATGGATCCCCGCACAACATCAAGTCTACAATTTCGATTGCATTTGCTAATCATTGATCAATAATTCACGAGCCGCTCCTTCTTCAAGGGCCCCTGGTTTCCTGCAGCATATGGCACGGGGCTGACGGGGAGCACAGGTCCCTTATCACAAAGAGCAGCCGCGAAAACAACTTGTGTAAAGTTGTTCCTCCTCGTTCCCCTCACAGCTTTGACGAGGGCGACGTTTGGGCTGGCATTTGGCTCGCGGCTCTCAGCTGCTGCATTCAGTGACTGTTGCAGCCGCCACAGGACGAGCTGGGTCTGGGTACACAGGGTGTCAAGCAGCAGAGCCGTCTCTCTCCTCTGTTTTGTGTCCAGTTTTGCTGTTTTGGGGTGGAAGCATCTCTCCCGGGTGAGAAATGTGTCCTTCTGCCACCCTGTGACTGTGGGCATGAAGCTGGGACACCATCCTGGCACTGCTGCTCCCGGACCTGCTCGCATGCACACTAAGACCTGAACATTATACCTTCAGCGGACTCCTAGGCAGACGAATTTGAAACCCTGAGCTATTTTAAGATGTGCTCTTACTGTTTTTTTTTTTTTTTGTTCTGTTTTGTTTCAGAAGATCAGTTTCAATCCAGTTCTATACTTCTGTGCTTGTTTCCTTTCAATGAGATGATGAAATAAAAAACAGCCAAGCTGCACAAATTATTCTGCAGTGTTCACTGAAGGTCATTTTTATTGGAAAGATTCCTTTCACTTTAACCTCCTAGAGGGCAGTGATGTCAAACCCTCGTCCCTTGGAAAGGCAGCCCCGAAAGGATGCTGCTTATTGATGGAGACAGGAGAGGAGGGGTGGACAGTGTGGGAGATGCTGTTGGCTTCAGGGGGCCATGCAGGGAATGAATTTCTGAGAAATCTTCCCACAAAGGGCAGCCACAGAGGGTTCTTGAAATGGCCCTCATCTGGGACACAGCCCCTGCCCCCTCCAAGGCGGAAAGGGCAGGACAAGGGACCTTCATGCCTCCCAGAGAGCCAGGCCCTGCTTCTCCTCCTCCTGTGCAGCCAGCTCGGCCTCGCCTTTGTCATCAGCCCAGCAGGAGAGCCGCCACTGGGAGTTCACAGTAACTTTTAAATTTGTGAAAAAAGAAACAGCAGGGAGGACAGAGTGAAGGGAGAAAGGAAAAGGTTTTAAAAGTCTATGGCAAGAAACAGACAGGACAAAAGCAGGGGTTATAAAGGGGGAAACAAACATTATTTTCTTAAACTGGGAAGAGAAAAAGTTAGACAGGAAAGGGCTTTTAAAATTTTAAGCAAAAATAAAGAACATTAGAGTGGGATTGAAAGTAAAAGATATGAGGAAAGGAAAGTACTAGCCAAAGAGCTCAAGAAAGAAGAACAGAGGCGCCCAACTTTGCCTCTACTCACCTGCCTGTCTTCCTTCTCCTCTTACCGCTCCTGGCCCGTGCACCTTGCCCGGCTCAGTCCCTGGGGGACCATGGCTGCTGGTTGACTGAAGAGTGTGTGTAGCTGATTTGGAGTTAAAAATAGTTAATAAAATATAATATTGTTCCTCTCACTGAAACCCCTTGGCAGACACCATAATGACCTGGGCATACGTCTCCCCACACCCCACAGACCCCTGTCTCTGGAACAGGGTCTGCGGAGGACCCTTTCCTGTCAACCCTCATGCCTGGAGGCCTGGTGGAGGTGGTGCTGGCTGGTGTGTGTTCAAGTTTCTGAGGCTGCAGGAAAGTGCTCTGAACAACCAGACACTGAAGAAAATACCTCTAATTGTTGCAAATCAATCTCACTGCTCCGGGTGCCTTGTGAAGTCAAGGCTAAATACCTAGGATCGCTGCAAAGTGCTTGAAATGGCTCCACGTCAGCTCAGTAGCACAACTGTCTCTACAGAGAAAACTATAAACCCACGGAAGACCTTTCCTCCTTGCCTGGTACTAAAACCTACAAACTTTATGCTGAAGGCCATGCAGATTGATGACTGAGAAAAGGCAGAATGGGGCCCCATACTTCTCAGGAGGGCAACTGGTTCTTTGGAGCCTCTGGCCTGCTGAGAGGAGAGTGCAAATGATGAGACACCATGATATTTTGAGACCTTTACTTGTGAACGTTTCCTTTCTCATGCAGACGTCTCTGCACCCCGTAAGAGGGGAAGCAATCAGTATGCTTCCCAGCCAGTACTGGAGTGAGGTGAAGGTCTGAACGAACTTGAACGCCTTGGAGAGAATCACTCAGACATAGACACGTGTTCACTGGGAGGACAGGTCCCAGTGCTGAAGGTCAATGCCCCTCACACTGGACTTACAGTCTAAATCCAGGGAAGGAATCTAACAATGGGGGTGAATGCAAGAGAAACCCAACATCCCTTCTGATTTTATGCTTCCAAATTTAGGCTGTGAGCATCTCTAAGTCAAACAAGAGCAACCCTAGAGTAGGCTCTGTGACCACTGGGCTCCATGGTTATCACACCAGTCCTTGCGGGGGCTGGGAGTCAGGACTCAGGAATCGTGTGTGCTGTCAATGCTCTTACTTCCCCAGACCTCACCGTCCACCTCTCTGTCCACCTCCCCTCTCTCCGTCTCGCATCTCTCTATCATCTGCCTAAATGCATCATCTATCTATCATCTATTTATCATCTACCTATATCTAACGTCTATGTCTCTATGTGTCTATCTACTACATATTACCTATCATGATTTTGTTCTTTGGCAGTTATCATTTTTTTCAATATATAAATAATTCAGTTTTCTAGCTATCTAAATATAAGGGCACTGATGTCACCCCTATGCCTTTCCCTTTTCACTTCCCTTGTAATGATGGCATTCAGATTGTGCTGGCACTCCCTATGACCACTCTTGGGGCTTTAGGGGACTTGCTAAGTTTTGGAAAGAATATAAATGGGTCCGTTCCCCTCAGCCAGTAACAGTGACCACCTACTATCTAAACCACCCATCTAGAAGCCTGTTGTAAATCTTGACCACTTCCCAAAGGTGACTGGCTGGTAGGAGACAGTAGCTACTCTAATAACACCCCACATAGGTGGAGCGGCTTTCCCCCTTCCCGTTGTGCGTCTCAGAGGAGAAGAGCAGAGGCAGCCTGATGCGGTTACTCAGATTCCTGGCACACGTTCCGGTTTTGGAGCTCTGGCTGCTACAGAGTCCTTTGTCCTGTCCCAACTGCCACGTTTCACGTCCAGCCCAAGGCCACCCACTCACTGCAGCCTTCTGAGATTCTTGACCTGTCACTCACTGTCCTCTCACCGCATCCTTCCTGGGGCCTACTGAGGCTCAGGCTTGCCTGTGCTCTGGGTCCAGGGTGCGCAGGGTGAAGGCAGGGACGCAGAGTTCAGAGTCGCCCCCCGCGTGACCCTGAGTGGTGCCTCGCCTAGCCTTCGTGAGCCATACCTGTGCTGGAATCAGCCCAGTCCATGGTAACCCAGAGGCCACATGGGACAGCTTCCTCTGCCCACAGACGTGAGTCTACCTTTGCCTGGTTCCCTTGTACCTAGGGTTGAAGCAGCCTCACTGTGGCCAATGACAGATATGTTGAACTTTGACCTTAACATTTTTTTTTTTATTTTTTAAAAATTACAAATCTTTTCTTTACTTTGGTAAAATGTCTGGTCTTTTCATCTGGTATGTGTGTGTGTGTGTACGCGCACATGTGTTCAACCATGGGGGTGTCTGTATGATGAAGCAGCTCCCGAGAGGGAAGAGAGAAAATGCCCACTAGCAAACCCCAATACCTGCCATCTCCCGAGGCTGCACTCGTTCTTTTCAGCCCAAAGCTTGACGCATTCAAGATGTTTTGTGGGAGGCTTGTCAGCTTGGCCGTGGGCCCCGGGCCGAGAGGAGGCAGTGGCCAGGGGTCCTAGGAGGTTTGAACCAAGTGTGTTGTAAGTTCAGATGGAGTGGAACCAAAGGGCTTTTCTCAGCCCAATTTAAAATGATTGGTTTGGCTCCCCTGCCCGAACCCTTTCCGTTCCACCACAGACTTTAGGACAACGAAAAGCAGTGGTGGCCGCTCCGTGTCGACTTACACAGATGTTGTCTCGGAGAAGAAAGACATCTTTATAGAGTCTCTCTACTTCTTGTTCTCTTCAAAGTGCAGCTCAAGAAGTATAGAAAAAAAATAAGGGTGGGCCGTTCTTCTCATACCCTTTATACTTATCCTGGACTCTAAAATTTCTACAATGGCTCACACAGTAACATCATGTCATCCATTCACTCCATAAAACCCAGGGGCTGAGGAGGTCTCCTGTGCTGAGCTCTGGGCTGGATGTCATGTAAAGATCATCATTGGAGACCAACCCTCAGCTCGAGGAGCCCCCATGAAGCCCTGCAGGGCCACCAGGGCTGCAGTGGGATGTCAGTGAGTGCAGAGCAGGGAGCCCCCTGCCTGGCAGAGCTGGGGTGGAGCCGGCAGAGGTGGTGCTGTAGGAGGGTGGTGAGGATGCACTGAGTGCTCCCTCCAGGATGGGGAGATAAGGGGTCTGGAGGCCTGATCTCCCCATGGAGCAGGGAGCTCCTGAGGGCTTGGGGTGGCCACATCTCTTCCTTCACCAGCACTGATTGTCCTGCCGACGTTCCAGGAGACAGTCCACATAGTTGTCTATGCAGAAGTGCCAAATTTCTCCCAAAAGTCCCTTTGATATGATTCAAATACTTGATTTATTGACCTTCCCAAACTTAGAATTAATTGTAGAGCCTGGAAAATAACAAGTCCAGTTCTCATCCTTCTTAGTTACAAGTCCTGTCTTCACACACCCATTAGTTATGTGAAGAGGAAATGGCTGTACAGCCTCCTAATCTGTAAGGGGAGGTAATGGATGGTGGTACCTAAGGGATGCTTCTGTTCTGCCTCTAGGTACCCCTCTCAGTCACTGCCTAGTCTGACCTGCACTGTCAAATATATAGTCACGAGCCCCGTGGGCCACCGGACATTGGAAATGTGGCTAGTGAGATGAAGAAATTGAACTTGAAATGTTAATCTTAGTTAGTTTATATTTAGATATGAATATAATAATAGGTTATGTTTAGATTTTAGGGCTGAAGCACTGTAAACTATTTACCATTAAACACAACTTGATTTTTTTTATTAAACATTTCACTTGAACCATTGAAAACTCATGCTTCACTTGAGATGTAATATAAATGTAAAATAGTCACAGATTTGGAGGACTTATTTCAATAAGAATGAGTGCAAAATATTTTGTTAGCAATTGTTTATGTTGATTGCATGTTGACCTGACAATATTTTTATTTCGCCTGTTTCTTTATACTTCTCTTTAAAATGACTACTAACCACCTTAAAATTACATTATGTTTCTATTGGATTGTTCTGATCTACGAGGAAGGCACATAAGTCTGAAGGTAAATATCATAGAAACAAACAATAAACTAAAAATGGCTGCGTGCTGATAGATTCCCCATTTGGTACTCTACTATAGAGTTGAGTATTTCTCACACACTCTATCTATTCTCTGGACGTGGTCAGTGAACTAGCAGACAGTAAAAACTCCTGAAAGCATCACAGGCATGTGTAGAGAAAATATATATTTCTCTTTCATTCTTTTGCCTTCACTCTCCCTTCCAGAAGTCAGATTTATGACAAGCTTCTCTAGAACAGAGATGCGCAGATGAAACATAAACAGGATAAGGGCCAAGGAAACCCCATACAGGTGGCCAATGAGGGGTCTTGCAGGCCAGCTGAGGATTCCTAGATTCTCCAGAAACAGCTGAAATGTGTTGATGAGTTAACTTGCCTTAATCATTTAATACGTAATCACATACTAGCAGGATTTAATTGAAGAGTAATTGGAAATTGATAAGTGAAAGAAAAATATAATATCGATGGCATCAGAAAATTCAACTAAAGCATCTTCAAAGTTTCCCTGTCATTCCAAACATTGTGCCCTTTGGAAGTGTTTGAATGGAAGATATTAAATATAAGATGTTCTTTATTCATTATTCCATCATAAAATAATAATTGAGAGCAAGATTTCCTCTATATCCACATGTTGTTAGACAGCCAGTTGTTTTCACTTATATTTTCGAAGCAGTGATAGTTGGCGATCTTCATGTGTTTCTGAAGACTCCTTCCAGTTTCATCTCAAGGGCAAGGAGCCTGCAGACTGCCCCAGGTGCATCAAAATTTCTCCACTGTCCACCCCTGGGAATCAATGATTAATTGAAAGATTGATACTTTTAGCAGAACTAGTGATTCCATAAACAGGCCTGCTATATTTTTTAAGCAACAACTTTATTGGGAGATAATTCACATACTACAAAGTTTACCACTTTAAAGTGCACAATTCAGTGGTTTTCAGTACATTCAGAATTGTGGAACCGCCACAATGGTCTAATTTTGGAATATTTTTAAAAACCCCCGAAATAACTCTGTGCCCCATTCTCCCTTCCTTCTGTCCCTAACTGTTACTAATCTACTTTCTAATCTTTAACGTTGCTCATTTTTAAAAGACAGAGAAAAGATGGGGTTAGTACATGAGATTAGTCTTTAGGATGTAGAACAGAGGCAGCAGACAGCTGTGATACAATACCAGACATAACTCAGTGTACCAGTCTACTCGAACTTCCATAGCAAAATGCCGTAGGCTGGGGTGCTTCGACAGATATTCATTTGCTCACTGTTCTAGATGCTGGAAGTCCAAGTTCTAGGTGCAATCAGGATTAATTTGTGATGAAAGCTTTTGTCCTGGCTTGCAAACAACCATCTTCTCACTGTGTCCTCCCATAATGGGGGAGTGGGAGGGGTGGGGAGAAGAAGAAGGAGGAGGAGGACGGAGGGGAGGGGAGGGGAGGGGGAAGAGAAGGAGAAAGAAAAAGACGAAGAGGAAGAGGAAGATGAAGAAGAGGAGGAGGAGAGCTCTCTGGTGTCTCTTCTTGTTTAAGGGCACTAATTCCATAATGGGGTTCCCACTTTCATGACTTCATCTAACTCTAAGTACTTCCAAAACATTTTATCTCCAAATACCAGACACTTGGGGTTTGGGGCTTCAACATATAGATTTGAGGGGAACACATTCGTTCCATAACTGACAGGTACACATAACTGATAAAAAAAGTGTTGGGAAGCAAGCGATTTCTCTGTGCAAGCCATAGCTGTTCTCTTTTTAAAAAAAATTCTTTATTTATTTTTAGAGGGGGGTAAGGAGGGAGAAGGGAGGGAGAGAAATATTAATGTGCGGTTGCCTCTCATGCACCCCCTAATGGGGATCTGGCCTGCAACCCAGGTATGTGCCCTAGAAGGGGAATTGAACCACAACCCACTGGTTCACAAGCTGGCACTCAATCCACTGAGCCACACCAACCAGGGCTGTTCTTTTATAAATATCAAATTTTAAGGACTGCTCTGATTCGGTCAGGATCATGGGCTCTATTTAAGCCAATCAGAGAAAGGAAAACTTAATAGTTTAAGTGACAACCCTGCTGCTGAGTAAAGCGGTCATTGGTTGAAGGCATCGTGGGGTGAGGATGAAAGCAGATAGAGCAAAAGGCAGGATGTCTCCATTATCAAAACACATGTGGGGTGTTGATTCTAAATTCCACAGTGTAAACATATTCAGGAGTCCACAGGGCAACACTACATGATTGTAAAATGTATTTTTGCTGCTCCCACTGCCAGCTCTGGTGTGACCACTAACAATGGCACGAATCACAATAGTAGGTGATGTACTTGTTTCATGGGCGCCAGCTGCCAAGCATCGACCACTTCCACAATGACCTGTACCAACGGTGTTAACACAAAATTAAAAATGACACATTATGAAAATGCATAATGTTGATCAAGCGCCTCATCATCATTGTTATGTACCAACTGGAATGGTAGTGAAAACCATGGAAATACCTAGCGTTGGTGAGGAGGTGGAGCAACTTACACTCATATGTTGCTGGTGGAAATGCAAAATGGTAAAACAGTATGGCAGTATGTCATAAATTAAGCATCACAGCACCCAGGAATTCCACTCCTAGGACCTGCCCAAGAGAAATGAACGCACACCCCACGCAAACCCTTGTGTGGATGCTCCTAGCAGCACTACCCGTAAGAGCCCCAAACTGGAAAGAACGTGAATGGCCACCAGCAGGTCAGTGGGTCGGCACGTCGTGGCACACCCATGCTCTGCAACGCTGTTCAGCAGTAAGAAGAAAGGAACACAGATGTCCCCAAAGCTGAAACTCAAACATGTTTTATTAATTAAAAAAAAAAAGCCAGACAAAAAAGACTCACAATGAATGACTTCATTTATATAAAAACCTAGAAATGGAAAAATGTGGTGCCAGAGAGAAGACCAGCGTTCATCAGTGGCCAGTGCGGAAGGAGACTGAAGGGGCAGGAGGGAGCACGGGGGTGATAGAAAGTTTCTTCATGGCTGCAGTGGTGGTTACAGGACTGTATTGATTACCAACACTCATGCAACGATACTTAAAGTGGGCGGTCAATTAACGCCTCAATAATGACCACACACAGCATTTAGCATGATTAAAATAAGTAAAAGGAGACACTGGGTAAAATGGAGACAACTGTACTTGAACAACAATTAAATAAAAAGAATTTAAAAACATAAAGTAATAAAATATGTTATTAAAACTAAAAGAAAAGAAATCTCAGAAGCAAAATTTTCTGTGTTTTCTCTTAACTGTAGCACTGCATCAATGATAATTAATAGACTAGAAATTTCCTCTGAGTTCATGGTTTCCAGTCCCCGAGGGTTCTGATAACATCTGTAGCAGACCCTTTGGGAGGGCCTGCCCAGGACACCATTACCCCTTGTGTGTCCACCCAGCAGTCAGGCAAAATGCCCCCATGTAGCTCCACCCCTGGTGACAGGGATGGACAGCAGGAAAAATAACCACACTGACTGGTGCTGGCCGGATCTAATTTTCTGCCAGGGGTTACAGTTGGGATTCAGCTATCAGAGAGCAGGTCTATGTGAGTCTAAAATCGAGAGAAGACTTTTCATGGAGCGATGCACAGACACCAAGGACACTGGCGAGTCCCAAAGGCCTCCTAGGCCTGATGCTTCTACTGCAGCCTTTGAGCCTGGCTAGGGAATAGTGCCATCACTTGGCTGATGTCCTACCTGAGTGGGGCCCTGGAAGTAAGAAGAGATGGAGCTGCACAGGGCCTGCATGGTGGGGAAGGGCAAGCTGAGCCTGGGGCACCTGTTTTTTGACTCCGGATCGCACATCCTCTCCAGGCACCGGGTGCCTCTCCATTTCTGTTTGCACTTCTTCTGTGTTATAAACAAAATTGAGAGCTTGTTACATCAGAGTGAAAACAGATGACAAAGACATGACCTCTAGAAGTTATTGAAAAGGTCCTTGTTATTTAAAGTCTCTCTTGTATCATACACAAATTCAGCCAAGCCAGTACTTTTCCAGCAGTTTCACCTCACAAGTCCACAAAGGCCACCTGCACTCAGAGTGGATGGAATTTCCCAGAGTGATGGGGTGCCTCCCACTCTCTTCTGCACCCCTCATAATGCAATTTCTGCTCCTCAGCATTTCAGTAGCCCCCGAGGTCTCTTTCCCAACACAGTGCTTTCTGAGGTTGCCTAGAGACCCACCTGCCTCTGCTCGGGAAAGATAACAATTGTTAGTCCAGGCTCCCCTCCACCAGCCCGAAATTTTCCCTTTCCTGTGTGTCTCATCTCAAATGACTTATCTGGTGGCTTGTTTCATTCTCTATTTCTGGTCTTGGTTTGCCATTTTACTCACTCTCTTGCATACCCAAGAAGTTCATAAAAGGCCAGAAACCCAGCTTACATAATTCTCTGTTCACCATCTAAGTGCTATGCACAATTAAGTGCTTAATACATGTCTCGATGACAATGATGGCCATGTGGATGATAATGGTGCTTAACTTCCTCCTGGGAGAAGTTTATATACTTTGAGAATCTTGCTCTTTGGAATTAAATTATACAATGGAAAATCAGTTTCTTTATATCTTTGGTGCACCACAAGGTTAGCGGCTTAATGAAGGGTAAGTTAATTAATGGTGTGCAGGATGAAGTTCTGTATTCCTCCTGCTGAATACTCACCTCTGGTTCAGAAGAGTTTAATTCCACTCGGACCATTTTAGTTCTAGGTGCTCTTAATTGTGCATTCAGAATAATTTAGTTCATTTGTGAGATAATTAGTGTCAAAATACAATATTCAAAAGGGCAGACTAGTTTTTTAAGTTAACATTTGTTGGTAATAAAAGAAAGCTTACTTTCACCAATGTTAAACTTTATCATTCTTCATGAAATATGTATTTCTGATTATTATGTCTCATAGTCCCTCTTTGTTGCTGCAATGAGAATATTACATTTATTACACAGGGCACAATTATTGTACGGGGTCATAATGGGCTGGCTCCAACTGGGCCCTTATTGTGAAGTATGGAGAGGGAGAAGTGGGCTGACCCAACCTTGTAGTTCAGTTAATTGTCTGAAGGCTGCCCTCATTCCAGGGGTTACTAACAGCAGGGGACCATGCTGTGAGCAAGGATTTGAACTAGCTAGGAGCCAGGAGGCTGTTTACCTGGGGATGGGATCAGAGCAGCGGTTAGGTACAGATCAGACCTTAGGATAGCAATCCTATCCCACATTCTGAGTATATCAGGTGACAATGGTTTGGGGACCCCGACTTTATCCCTCCACCCATCCATGCTGGCTGTGTGCCCATGGTATCCATAGCCCTGTTCAGAGATACCTGCCTTGAAGTCTTTGGAGATACATTTGCCCCCAAGTAAAACTTTCTCCAAGAGCATCTTTGATTTTCCTGGATCAACTTCAAGAAGAGATCTGAGCTGAACGCCCCAAAACAACTATTGTATATCTGACACGCCATGGCCAAGGAGAATCCAAATGTCAGTCTCTAATTAAAACAAATAAGAAAAAAATTAAATTCCATTCTTTAATAACACAATTTATTGTCATGGATACAAAAAGGGGGATATACTAATGAAAATTCACTGAGAAAACTTTACACATGGTGCAGTGCAAATCAACTTTAGAAAAATTATAACTTGTGGAGTGTTTACACTGTGATTGAAGTATAAGAATCCCATTTTATTCTGAATGTGCGCTCCATAGGTTGCTCTGAAATAGAGAATAAATGGTCCAGAGCTTATCCTTTTACTTAGAATTACAGAAAATTCAAAAAGAAACTTTTGAAGCAACAATAAATAAGTGTGCAGTGTCACCCAAACAAAAAAACAACAGGTTTCTATGTTTAAGATGTTTTTAAAGAATTTTCAGAGATGGGGTTGGGTGGCTCGAGGCCAGGTTATGGGAACACAGTAGACAAGGCATGTTAGCAAACCCTTGATTTAAGCATAATATATGAGGTATGCTTTAAATCCTCCATCTACCCCAATTAAAGAGCCTCAAACGGTTTCATGAAGAATTAAGTTAATTGGGTTTGGTGTAAGGTTGGTGTCCTTCCTGCTGGAAACTTTCCCAGGTCTTCCTGGGTGTTGGTAGCCACCAGACTCCCCGGTCACCCTGTTAGCTCAGACTTTAATTAGCTCTGGCGTCCTCTTCATAATGATAAATGCAGAGATGATAAATGGAAATGCAAATGACGGTGAAGTGCCTCAGCCATCAGCGCTGAATATCATTACTACCTCCCCACTGCTGAATCGATCACTGTCATCCCCGATGCCTGCATTCAGCGGGGCACATGGCTGCTGGCCAGAACGCCTTCCAGAGCACGACAGGCCAGACTTGGTAGGGTTTTCCTCCCCATATGCTTTTATTCATCTTTTGCTGAATATTTGTTTGGCAACCAGAGTTCCAATATATTTCCAGCTGAGATGATAACTATTTTGGGTCAATAAGCAAATAGCTAATTTAGAGCAAAATAAATACCAATAAGAAATTATTCTCCAAGCATCAAGATCTGAAAGGAAGTCAATGTAATGAATATATCTGACCAGTTTCAGAGCAGAAGGAGCTACACTGAAGCTATCTATTATGTGGGCTATAAAGAGAAAGTGGCATTTTATAACCCCAATTTAAATGATGTAGTTTTATTTCCCCCCAAGAGCACAAAGTGCTCTTCTGACCACAGTTACACGGTTTTGTTCCATCCTAGAAACTGGTGGTTTCGTGAGGATGACGTACCTCTTCTTTAGCCAGCGACCCAGCAAAATGCCTCTCTAGCTTATGCTGCTTCCAGCTCAGGCGCCTCTCAGAGCAGCTGAAAACACCCGTTGGACCTGCGTAGAGTTGGCCTCATCTAGTGATTTAAAGAGGAGTGGGGTTATTCACCTTTTTTCTATTAATTGCCAGAAAGTTACACTGTTTATGAGAATCTCAACTTGGCCTTGGGAACAATAATGAATTCTCCCCATGCCTCTAGTGTTGATGTCCCTTGGGCCCCATGACCCTCTCTCACTTCATTCTAACCTCACTTTCTTTCCCTCCCTTCTCTTACCCCTCCTGAGACCCAATTTCTAGTCGGCCAGTTCATGTGACACCTACAAAAGGAGACTCATCTTCAAGGACAATGTCCTGAAAAGTCTTACAATGATAGCACTCTCAGGCACCATGTGACCGACAAACCTGTCTCCTCCATAAGCCAAGGTATGATTAAGTTCTGGTCATGTTATCCAAGATTTGGGACATAGCCCCTGGAGACGGATGCCTGAGCACAGGAGCACAAAGCCAGGTAGTCTAATCTATTGTGCGTGTCCTAATAACGTCTTCCTGCCTTCAGCACAGACCTTCAGTGGAATGAAGCCAGAAAGTACAATGACAAACATAGGTTCCTTTGGGAACGTGAGGCCAAGAAGCCACCTCACTCGAGCATCCCTCTGCACATCCTCCAGATACAGCCTCTTTGTCATAAGTCCGCATCAAGCGTGTCCACTTTTCTTATCTGTATTGGCACCACACTAGCCCACCCTCAGTCTCCCACATGAACAACTGCATCAGCCTTCCAGGGGAGCCCATTCCCCTTCTCAATGCCCATTTCCCCTTCAATGCACTCTCTTCGCAGCAGCCCGGGTATCTTCGAAGCCGCACAACTGACCGTAGTGTCTCATGCTCAAAATAGTTCAGTTTCCCTCTCCTGGAGAACATCAGGTCTCCTGACATACCTCCAGAGCCTCCTGCATCATGCCCACACCCATTGTTATGATTCCCCTTGTGTCCCTGGGCTTCCCTTGCCTTAACTCCAGTCACACATTCCCTTTCCTTTCTTTCCTAACACCTGCCATCTCTGTGTTGAGATGGCCCCTGTGTTTAACGTGCCTGCAGCCCTCATCTGCCTGCTCTTCTAAGCCACCCCTACTCATCAGTGTCCACATGACGACGTGAAGGGTAAATCTTGCACAGTGCGATGCAGTAGCAGATAGGTCATCCTGGCTTCTTAATACACAGGTGACCTTAGCAGTTAAGTTTGATGTCTATGTTGGTTTCCTTATCTGTGACATGAAAATAATGTTAATAATACTAACCACCTCTTAGGGAGGGTATGCAAAAGTATTTGGATCTTTTGCACATTAACATAATAATTGTTAAATAAATTTGCCTCTTATTAACCTGATGGTCTTAGAATAAATGTTACTTGTTCCCTGGAGCTTTCTTAGATCTGGTGATACATTGTTTTCCAGAGGAGACTGTACCATTATGTCCCATCCCACATGCTCTTCTGCAATGGGATCTTGCCTTGCTTCCATCATGAGGTGAGGGTTTTTTTAAATTCCACTGGGTCTGGGAGGGCCCTATGACTGCATTGACCAGCGCAGCTCAGCCTAAGTGACAATGGACCTTTCTGGTTACAGCCTCTAGCTAGCCTGGCGCTTCCTCTCTTGCCTCTTGGAATGTTTGCTCTTGGACTGTTGCTTCTGGGAACACCTGTGCTGTGAGAAGCCTGCACATAGGGAGCAACCACACCATGGACTCTGGTTGACAGTTGAGTAACCAGGCAACAGCCAGAATCAACACCAGAGGTGTGAGTGCACCGTCTTGGACACCACACAGGGTGGAGCCTTCAGGTTGCTCCAGGCTCAGCAACATCTGAGGCGCAAGCACCAGTTGCCCAACTATCAATGCAAAAAATCCTAAGAGCTAAAACTAAATCACTTTCTTAAGCCACTTAGCTTTGGAGTGACATGTTACCCAACAATCAGACTAGATCCACTCACTGGGTCTCATGTGGTCAATGAGATGAGCATTGCTTATCACTGTCTCTCATAGCATTGCCTAGTAATTGTCTCTCCCTACTAAACTGAAGCGTCCCAGAGGACAGAGACACATTTTTCTTTTCAGCAATGCATGTAGCCCAGTGCCTAGTGGAATCTCAGTAGCATCTGCAGAATAAATGAATGTAGAAGTGCTTAGTTCTAGTTTTTTTTATGGCCTTCCTCTCCTCCTGGCCAGCAGGATGGCGTCAGTGAGCAATGCCACATGGGAAACCTGAGAATTGGCTCACAGATCACACAAAACACAGGTCCTTCAAATCCATCAGCGGGCTGTGCCCTGCCCAGCATGTTAGACCCATCTTGGGAGGGATTCTACAATTTCAATTAATATTAAAAGTTTGTATCAGAAATTTAACAGTTGGCATGAATTAACAATGTCAATTAATTTTAAAAGTTTATATCAGAAATAAAATTTCACAAAGAAAATCTTGAGTGGAAAGGCTAAGCAATTAAATTTCAGAGTGCATTTTTAAAACTTCAATACCATTATTCTGTTTATCAGATTAATAATTTGTAGACACATTAGCCTAAATGGACAATGAAGAAAAACTGCTCACCTTTCCCTTAAAGTATTATTTATAGCCGTGAGCTATCTTTTTAAATTACTGTTTTATGAAAATTAACATCTTGACATTACATTTTATAGCAATGCTTCCTTTCTCACCGGAAACTCATAAAAGCAACTTAAAGTTGCAAAGTAATGTCTCTCTAAAATAAATAAAGGTAAATTGATTTCCATCTGACTCGCTATTCAATATTTTATTTTGTTAGCATAATGAAAACAGAAAAATAAAAGGAGACAAAATGTTTTGTTACCTTGGTGCCTATTAAGACCTTGGCATCCTTTCTAGAGAGTGCTAGCCAATTTCAATAACATCAGGAACACGAGGAAATAAATTAGACATTTTAATTGTGAGATTATAACATACTGATGGAAGAGCTGGGAAGGTGCCAAAACAAATTTTAATGACAAAACAATAATCTCAGCAAAGTAGAAAAATTAGACTCTAAGGGCTCTGAAAGAAAATAAAGAAGCAAAATTAGAAACATCACTAAGGTTATGAAACCAGCAAACTATAGACAACATTAATTGTGAGTGAAGCTCACAAATGCATTCTAGATAACCCAGACAGCTTTAAACAGTAAATCAAACGCATAATTGGGTAAAAATTCATGTAGCATTCATCATTGATGTTTTAGGTAACTACAGGGAAATTGCATCCTTAAGATAAACTTAGAAATTTAAAAATAAGGGGTCCATAGCACCCTTAGTGTGTGGTCATCACCAAGGGCTCCCCTATTTTATACCATTTTACTTTAGTGACATGACAAGGGTGAGTCAGTCCTGGATGAAACAATCTTATGAGTAGGATTTTACAAACAATAGCTCTGTTCTCAATACACCCACACCTTGGCAGTGGGGAGAGGCTGGTGGAAGCTGTTGATTATGTTGGAATCTGATTTGCCCATGGTTGCCACCTTCCTGAGACACAACCATAAGCCTTTAGACTTGATTAAGCACAGTGAAAGTGATGGTCTTCTGCCCTCATTTTTGCTGCTTCACCTGGTTGTGTTGAATGCAGTGATTACATCCCTCACCCAAATGTCTAATTTGGATGGGACCACAGGTTGCAGAGAATACAGTTCAGAGTCTCAGAGGTTTGGGGAAGTCTCACTTGGCTGAATTATTTTTTAATCAACTCTACTGAAGTGTAATTTACCTACAATAAAATCCACAGGCATTAAGTGTACAATTTGAGGAGCTAAGATGGACATAAACGTCAATCAAAATGTAGACCATTTCCTTCTCTCTCCAGAAAGTTCTTTCGGGTCTCCTCCAACCAATAGACTCTTTCTCAGGTCAACATTGATCTGATTTCTATCAGTACACATTCATTTTGCCTGCTGTAGAATTTCACATAAATGGAATCACACAGCATTTACTCACTTGTGTCTGGGTTCTCTCCCTCAACTCAAGGCCTGTGATGTTTATCCCTGTCATGTGCATCAATAATAATGTGTTTCTATTGCAGAAAATTGTCCCATGGTCTGAACATATTGTGATTTTTTTATTCATCCATCTATTAACAGACAAGCCTGTTGTTTCCAGGTTGGGCTATTATGAACAAAGCCGCTGTGAACATTTTTATACAAGTCATTTTTATGAACATAAGTTTTCATTGTTCTGAAGTCAATATGTATGGGTGGGTCAAGTGGTAAGTATATGTTCAACTTTCTCGTTGCTTTGCAAAGTGGATCAAACACTTTAGCCTCCCACCAGCAGTCTGAGTTTCATTTGCTCTATTTTCTTCAACATTTCACAGTTAACATTTTAAATTGAGTAATATTGGGAATCACAGTGAATTGAATGTGCACACACCTTAGGATGCATCATGTTGAGCATCATTTATATGCTTGTTGTCATTTATACAGGTTTTTGAGACACATTTATTCAAATAGCATGCCCGTTGTTAATTAGAATGTTCTGTCACAAGAATTTTATAATCATTGTTTGTATACATGTGTATATGTATGTATACATATACCTATTATTAAACCTTTATTATGTATATTAGATAACATTGTTAAGGTGATACAGTCCAGATTACCATTTTGCCTGTTATCAATATAACCAAACTACAGTTCTCATTTTTATGTTTCATTATATAGCTATTTTATCGTTTCATTTTCAATATTTCTCTTTATATGTCAAACAAACATGTTATAAACAGAATTCAGTTGTGTTTGGCTTTCCTAACCAGCCTAAAGGCTTTGCCTTATAAGTACATGGATAGCCCATTTACATTTAATGTACTTACTGATATGATTGGGTTACTCTGCCATTTTACTTTTTATTTATCTGGTTTTTATTCTTCTGCTGTTTTATTGCTGTTTGTTTAGATTAATAGTTTAATATTGATTTTTATTTCATCTATTACCTTCTTTCCTACAACTTTTTATTATCATTTATATTGGTCACTCTAAAGCTAATAATATTCATCTGTAACTTGTCAACTTTTAAAATTCAATATTGTACTTCTTCGTACTTAAGAATTCTCACTTTATGTTTGTATTTTCCACTTCCCACTTCGAAATGTAATAATTTTTCTGTATACAGTTCTATTCATATATGCTTCATTCTTTTTACAATTGTCGTCATATATATTTTTGTACTTACACAGAGATAAATTTCTTATCTTACAGTGTTATTGTTCCTTTAGCAAAATTCAGTTGTCTTTTGAAAAAATTATGAGAAGAAAGAAAACAAGAGCTCTCATATTTGCCCATTCAGTTTACAGTTTTGGCATTCCTCTCTCTTTTCTGAGATCCAAGTATTTGCCCTGTTTAATTTTCATGCAGTTTAAAACATTTCCTTAGTATTTTTGTAGGTTAGGTCTGCTGACAATGAATATTACCAGACTTTTTAATTTTAAAATGTCTTTAATTTATCCTATTTTAAAAGGATATTTTCATAGAACATAGAATTTTTCTCTCTTTCAGCTCTTGAAAGGTAGTGTTCCACTGTCTCTGGCCTTCATTGTTTCTGATATGAAATCAGTATATTTTGTATCTTTTTGCATGTTCCTAATATTCTCCATTGTTTCTTGTTCACTTCTTTCAAAACTGTTTCTTTATCACTCTCTCTCTCTATATATATGTATATATGTGTATTTATATACATATATGTGTGTGTATGTGTATATATATGTGTGTGTATATATGTATATCTGTACATATAGGTATACATCCTCACACACATTAAAAATAAAATTCAGGAAGCTCTAGTCATTGTTTTTTCAATTTTTTCTCTAATCCAATCTTACTTCTTACTCCTTCTGAGGATCCAGTTTACTGAATGTTAGACCATATGATAATTTTACACAAGTCTTGAGACTCAGTTTAATTTCCTTTGATCTATTTTCTCTTTGATGTTTATATTAGATAATTTCTATTCTTCTGCCTTCAAGTCCATTGACTCTTTCTTCCCTGTCATCCATAATCCACTGTTATGACCATCCAGTGGTTATTCAGTTATTTTTCTTTTCAGTTACAGAATTTTCTTTTTTTTTATAATTTCCATTTCTCTTCTAAAATCCTTTCTGTTATCTCATTATGACCATATTTTCCTTTACTTATTTGAATATAAATATATTTTTTCTTTGGATGCATAACATTCATAACAGCGACTTTAAAGTCACTGGCTGCTGAAACCATTTTCCTATTTCTTTGTACTTTTAATGATTTCTGATGGAATGCTGGACAGTGTGTATAATTTGCTTTGCAAATCCTAAATTTATTTTCTTTCTCTGAAGGATCATGATTCCTGTTTTTGCAGTCAGTAAATAACTGGTTAGTTTCATTCAATGTATGTATATTCAGTTTTATATTTCTTTAGGGGAGACCTAGAGTAGATCTTGCAGTGAGATATCATCCTTACTTTTAAATCCAGCCTTTCTGGTGTGTCTGCTGGAGGCCAGAGGTGTAAGCAAGGTCTTAAGGGACCTTGACATGCCTGAAACTCCGAAAGCACTCTGGATTTGATCTTCTCCAAAAGTGCTCAACCTCCAGCATCTTTGTTCTCATCCCAGCCTCACAGCAGCTGCTCTGTGCCACACCTCAGAAGTGTTCACACCACCATGGACAGCCCAGGTTTTAGTCATGCACTTGCAGAGGGATCCCCATATGGAGGGATGGCCTCCCTCACTACACAGCTTTCTTGTCCCACAGATTCCAATGGCTCTTATTGTCCCCAAATCTGACCTCTGCTTCCTTGATGAAGTAGGACCCCCAAGATCATCTTGTTCCACAGAAACCAGCTCTCTGTGCTTGTTTGTGGTTTGTTCCTAGGTGAAAGCAGGATGATCATGAGACACCACCTGTTTACCTTCTTGCCCTGCTTCTTGTGCCTTGACTGGAAAACCACTGCCTCATACAAATTTGTCAAGTTGTATAGCTGGTCATGGTGAGAAGGTTGCTTCAGTATCAATTACTCCATTATGCCTGGGTGTGAAAATGTGGTCGAATAATTTTATTGTGACAAAGGAGCTTTTGGAAAAAGATAAATCTTTTGTGTGTTTCAGGAAGTAACAGGTTTATATTATCTAATCTAAAGCTACAGCAAAACTATTCAGTAAAAAATTGACAATTAGCTGGTTAATTTATTCAGTGTCGATAACTGAGCCAGATCATTATGTTCTTAGGGTTAAATCGTTTGGCTTGAAATATTCAAGTTGAATTTTCTTGATTAAATAAGATGTTTACTGAATTTCCACTTACCCTATCATCATGTAGACATGGTTTGAGATAAAAATCTCTGATGAGGAAATAATTACAGTTTCAACATTCTTTTCCACTCCTTTTATTAATCCATTATCAGCACCATGTTTATATATGTCACTAGACAAAGTATTTCTGTTGATTTAAACACCTCTTAGTAAGGAGTTTGGAAGTCACCACTCAACCTAACAAATGAAAGGCTGAACAGACTGAAAAATCAACAATTCTTGCTGGATATGTAAGAACGGTAACGACACAGGGCAAACGGCTGTCCCAAGATTGGAGAACAGACAGGTGTTCTCAGGAGCAGAAGCCAGGGCTGGGTAGGAAAACCTAAATGGAATTTGAGGAACTGCTGGAGGCTCAGTATAAACAATCAGGTGGGGATCCCACAATACTGTGAGATTTACCTCCAGGGGCCTGACCAGGTACCTATAGGAATTATCAGAAAAAAAATCTCCTTGTGCTTCTGGGGCGGAAAGGGAGGAGGAGCCACTTTGAAATACATGAGGGCCCTCTTGTTCTTAACAAGGCCTGACCTCAGGTGACACTGGTTAGTCAGAACCTAATCTGCTTGGATATTATCAGAGCCTCACTGTCCTGGGAGCTGGAAGTACCAACTTCTGTTGGCCCTGTACTTCCACGTGGGAAAAGGGAAACACCCAAATCCAGCCCATTCTGACTGCCCCGCCTTACCTAATGGGAGAGACAAAAACTGGGAAACACAGGAGGAGGTCACTGCCCTGGGGCACAGGCTCGCTAAGGCACTGCCACCTAACACAGGGTCATAGAACACTGCCCTTCGCCACACCTCCTCAGCACATTAGTAAAGGCCTACTAACGGCAATTCCTTTCACCCAGTACACCATGTCTACCAAAAAGAAAACTGCAAGGCATAATGAAGGGCAAAAAACACAATTTAAAGAGATAGATCAAGCATCAGATATTCAACATGGCAGGGATATGGAATGATTACCTGGGAGTTGAAAACAGCTATGATTAACATGGTAAGGTCTCTGATGGACAAAGAAGACATTGTGCGAGGACAGAAGGGTGATGTAAGCAGAGAGATGAAAGTCCTAAGAAAAAGTCATTTTAGGTAGTTTGAGATCTAAACTTTCCACTAGGGTATCTTAACTTTTTTCCAGTTTAAACAATCCATTTCTATTAATTATTTACTTAGTCAAATCCCCCATCACGATCCCTTTAATAATCTCTTTGGGATGCAGGTCACTCTGGAGTAACTGGTCATTCTTTCAGACTTCTTTCTCTGCTTCCTCTGGTCCAAGATGGCACTTGGGCATAAAGATGGTCAAATGATCTCATGGGGTGGGGTAGGGGGTGTTAGAAATGAACCTGTATGCCCTTTCTGGTCCTTGTGGTAGAGTGCCCAACTGGAGAGCAGACTGAGGACTACTAAGATACAAAATGCCACCTGGCCATTTGGAGAAAGATGTTGGCACTGTCCTCCAGCATCAACTTCCTGATGATTCATATCACTTCCAGATAAACTGCAGCCTCGTGTTCTACCTCTTGTTCACCAGCTCCCTCTGCAACTCCACAACCACAACCATGCACAGCACCTAGATCACATGAAGGTATCATAGGCATCCAAGAGCTCTGACACTGCTGTCCTCCTGTCCCAACCTTGTGGTGTGGCCATGTGCCAGGTTTCTCCAAGAAGCATGTTGCTGGACTACATTAACCCATCACACTGTGCCTGGACTACCTGCACCCATCAGACTGAATGTACCCTGCTTCGTGTCTCTTCCCTCCACACTCTCTCCCTTCACTTATACCCCCAGACATCCCATTCCACTTCTCCTGTGAAGGTATTCCCATTACGTCAGATGCCCTCCCTTACTCGGCCCAGCTGTGAAAAGGTATAGAGCCTCCTCTACAAGGCAGAACAAGGCTCTGAACTGGGTCAGCTTGGCCTGGCCTTGTCAGGCTTAGACAACTAGAACCAGGTTTAATCAAGGATGAAAACCCAGTGCTTAAATATGCAAAATACATACCCTGATGCTGAAGACAAGCCTGGCCTGGTGGAAAAGCATAATTAAACCATCGTTTCAGGCTGCCAATGGCTAATGGAACTCTCCATACCAATACTCAGCTTGGGGACCATACGTGGCAGCTTTCACGTACCGCTCTTCACCCTCTGTCCCGCTGTCTGTGTCATCAATGCATCCATCTTGTCTACTATTTAGGAACTCAGTCTTCTGATTAAACTAAATCACACGAGCATGTGGATATCTGACTTCTGTTATTGGAATAGTATTATAAATAAGGCCAGCATAATGGCGACTGTTGGTTGAGTGCTTTCTGGATTCCAGTCTCTCTGAACAAACTGCTTAGGAGGCTCACCCCTCACCACCCACCCTCATATGGAGATGGGATGTGGGGCTCTGAGGTGTTGAGCTTCTTGTAGAAGGTCATACACTTAGTAAGTCAGGGAGCCAGAGTGCAGAAAGCTGTAGGACTAGATGCATTGAGAACTTGATGTCTTAACTATAAAAATAGCATTAGTTTCACATATGCAAAGCTCTGTGGGTAAAATTTTAGCCAAACCTTCTCTATGTGTACTGCCATCACGTCATATCAGAAGTGACATCCAGAGTGGAGAGTGAGTCTTGTGAGGATGCAATAGCCTGCCTGTCACAAGCAGAGAAGGAACTCAGCCTTGCCTTGTTCTGGTCTCCTCATCATGGTCCACCATGTCTCTGCATACCTACCTGACTGTTCCAGAAATAGTTTCTACCATCCAACTCAGGACAACAGTGTAGCAGTTTCAAGGCTTTATGTTCTTTGTTGAGGATTCAAAACATTATCAAGATATCTCTTTGGGGAAGCGATTTTAAAATTTACCATATTGAAAATGAGGAATTTACATAACATGAGCCCATTTTTAGAACTACACAGGCACACAGTCACATAAGATCTCTACACACACTCACATAAGATGTTTACACAAATGTCCAGGCTGCATGAGGGTCTCTGCAGGTTGTGTGCAGCTCAACTCCAGAGTCACCTAGGTAAATCAAGGTGTGAACCATGCCCCCTGGAGGTGCCCAGTGCACAGCCCAGGTTTGGAGTCTGACATTTGACAATTATTCTTTTAGCCATTATGGGTGGCATTCACTTTTTAAAATATGCTCCTTGCCCTGGCTGGTGTAGCTCAGTGGATTGAGTGCAGGCTGCGAACCAAAGGGTTGCTGGTTCGATTCCCAGTCAGGGCACATGCCTGTGTTGTGGGCCAGGTCCCCGGTGGGGGCCACGTGAGAGGCAACCACATGTTGATGTTTCTCTCCCTCTCTTTCTCCCTCCCTTCCCTCTGTTTAAAAATAAATAAATAAAATCTTTAAAAAAATATGGTCCTTGGTTTTCTTGATCTGTTGCAATGAGGATATACTATATTTATAATCTAAAAATATAAATTCAGTTTTATTTTGGAAAAAGGAAATAAAACAATCATATAAGATAAAACTCTGCAGTTTATACTGGGCCAGTAAATTCCAAATTATATTCATTCATGGAAAACATCATAATAATCACAAGAGTTATTATTTCTTAAAAATTTGTAAGTACACATTTAAAAAAATATAGCATGTTTGTGTGTTTACACAACAGTTTCTATGGGCGGCCAAACTTTGTATTTAACTTCACTTAACATCAAAGAGCACGTAGCTTACTTAAAAGAGTGGATCACCAGCAATACTTTCATTTTTCCCTTTGCAACATGTTGACCTCTGTTGTTATGAAAAAAAGACAACCAGCTAACCTAATAGGCCCTTTATTGGCTAATCACACCTCTCATTAACAATTAACTGGATCAAAAGTTCATAGGCCATTATTGCTGTGTCAATTAGATGCACAGACCTCAGAAGCTGAAACAGAATGACTGCTCAGGTGATAAATAATTTCCAGCGGCGACTCGCCTTACTGCTCAGAGGTCACGGTCCTGGCCGCGGCCGCCGGCACTGGCTGCCTTACGACAGGAAAAGATGCAGTCTCCCTTATCAGACATGCTAATTTCAGCTCCGTAATCTAAAACGTGTGAAACACCATCTCGGGGCAAACAGGAGAGGCCGTCCCTGTCTTTACTTGAACTCTACAAATGTTTGTGCACTCCTCACAAGGAGACAGAGAATCCAGGGCTCGATTGGAATTCATCAGATGCCATGGTTTTGTTCGGGTCTCGCTTCTGATTAGCAGCTATTTTGGGCTCCCTGACCAATGCTGTGTGTGTCAACCTCGGTGACCTGTGCTCTCCTGAGAGTGTAGCTGAATTAATAGACTGATGCACCATTTTTTAGATCATCATTAATTCTAGTTTAACCCATGATACTGTACATCCCCTCTTTGGGAAGGGAAAAACACCTCACCGAGGGTTAGAGTCTGAAACGTTACAGGATCTCAAAGATTGTTATTCCACACCAAACTCATTAGAGACTCTAATGAGCCATGTTGTTCCCCAGCCAAGAGGTAGGCATCATGAGTTAAAAACTACCATAGAATTGATGACATTTCAAATTCATCGAAGCAAAAGAAAGTATTTACTATAAAAAGCTCTTCAGAAGGACAGGAAACGCAGGTTACCGTTGGTTTCTAGCACTGTGCCAACTTCACAGCTCTCTCCTCTTTTTAAGAAGCCTCCTAGAGGACAGGAAGTGCGTTCTTTTAATAGACACTCACCATATTGAAGGCAGATAGTCCATGAGCATGTGCTGAAATGAATAAACTTTGAGTTGAATCCAATGCAGGCAGTGCGTCCAAGCAGGAGAGAAAAATTCCTTATGAAATGAGGTTCATCATTCTTCATTCAAACCCTGTTTTTGTTTTACTATGTGATGCCACAGAGGGCTGTGTTCAAGGAGAACCATGTTCTTCTTATGACTGCAGGAGCCAGCACAGGGGCATTTTCAAGATTGCGATTTCACCTATCATTCTCCATTAACCTGCCTTCCTTAAATGCAATCGGTTCTTTTTTTCTCACCAAGAATGGTGAAGCAACTGCTCCTTCTTGCCCTCATTTCTCTTCCCAAGAAGACAGTGCTTAGGACCAAAGACCTGTCCCAACAGCAACTGGGGACAAGGCTAGGCCTTTGATAAGTTGTGAAACCAGCTCCGCATCTCACCATGGTTATCCACAAATGTAGTAGAGTGCACAGCCTGAGCCTAGGGAGCTCGTGGACAAGATTGGAAGAAGGCGTCTTAGTCACTGCTCTGAGATGGCAGAGGGATCCTGCCCCGTTTCTGGAAGGCTGTAAGGATTGCACCACTCTGCCCAGCTAGGGAGAGTCAGCCACACCCATTGTCTACTTGTGACAGTCAATCTTACCTGTTAACTTGACAGGTCACAGAGTACCTGGATACTTGGTCAAACAGAATTAGTCTGGGTGTGTCTGTAAGGGTATTTCTGGGTGAGGTTAGCATTTGAATCCGTGGAGTGAAGTGGATAGCTCTGCTCAGTGTGGGTGGCCCCATCCAATCCTGCCTGACTGATGAGGTTTTGTCCCTCTGCCTGACTGTTGAGCTGAGACACCTGACTTCTCCTGCTCTCAGGTTGGGACTTATGGCGTCAGTTTTTCTGGTTCTCAAGCCTTCAGACAAGATTGAACTATACCCTCAGCTCTCCTGGGTCTTCAATGTGCAAATGGCAGAGTTTGGGACTTCTCAGATGCCATAGTCTTTTGAACTAATTCCTCATAGTAAATCAATCTATCTATCTATCTATCTATCTATCTATCTATCTATCTATCTATCTGTTATCTACATACCTACATATCTACCTATCTATGTGTCTTCTATTGGTTCTGTTACTCTGGAACACTGCACATTGAAGCACCCTACTCCCCTCACCCCCAGAACCCTGTTCTTTGACTCTGTGCCTTTTTCAAGGGTACGTCCCCTAATGCCCTTGCTGTCAGTGCAGAGTGTAAGCAGCCAATGGTTGTACATATTTGTTGAGGGGAATTCGATTTCAGCAGAAAAGGGAAGTCACACAGGGCTTGTGCTTGGGCAAGATTGGACACCTCTGAATAAGAAACGCAGAGCAGCTGTAACGTGGCCCAGGAAGACAGAATCAATGGAAATGTTGGTTTTGCGTTACAGTTGTCGGCACACGCAGACCTCTGTGAGCCTGCTGCTGTGCTGCATCAAGGAACCTTCAATAGATGAAGCTCGAAGCCTCAGCTCACATAAAGGCAGCAGTGCCTGAGGTTCCTGGACTCAGGGTTCCCTTAGTGCCTGTGCCTTGAGCAAGTGACCAGCGCCTGGGCTATGCTAGCCTCACCATGCCACATGGAAACCAGGGCTCATTTAGGATGGCTGCAGGCTGCAGAGCGAGCCTGAATGTTTAGCAATCTAGAGTGACATGGCTGATTGATTCCTTATTCAGATGAAAAAGTCAGTGGGAGTGTGAAGGCATGAGTAGGAGGCATCCTCAGGTCATTTTGAAGGATTTCTTTTGCATATGAAAACAGTAGTTGGAAACAGACCTGAAACCTGCCACAAGAGCAAAAGAAGACAATTTGTGACTTGCTGGTGTATTTCTTTACTTCTTTTTTAAAAAATATTTTATTTATTTTATTTTTAGAGAGGGGAAGGGAGGGAGAAAGAGAGAAAGAAAAACATCAGTGTGTGGTTGCCTGTCACATGGCCCCCACTGGGGACCTGGCCCACAACCCAGGCATGTGCCCTGACTGGAAATCGAACCCGCAACCCCTCGGTTCACAGCCTGTGCTCAATCCACTGAGCTACGCCAGCCAGGCGTGTTTCTTTACTTCTTGCTCCCAAGGTCATGCTGCTCATGTGGAGCTATTTAGTCCTGAGAGGGAGGAGGAGGCCAAGGGCCACAGCAGAACTGAGGAACCTGGGGAGGTGTATAGATGGAGGGACTGCAGCTGGGGCATGTGCACTAGGTGATCGACTCTTCAAATCCATGCAGATGGTTCTCTAAGGCAAGCACAGCAGAGGCGCGGTAGCCATCTAGTTCCTCTCTCACTGAGTACAGAAGGTCACCACTCTCATATTTCTGTGGGCCTGGAACATCATAGTGCTTCAGAGGGGTGAAAACATCCAGAGTCCCTGTTCTCACATGAGCACGTCTACTTGGGCCGCCAATATTTTCACACTTGTGTGGTTATAGCCATGGTGACACTCTCATAGAAAAGAACATCATTACTGGATGTTCACATCAATCTCTTACTTCCCATTATCGGCACATCGGGACAACATGAAACATCGGCCGATCTCTGTGTACCCAGGCATGGCCTCCTGGTCTTACAATGTGCATCACAAACACAATACCCACACTGGGGAGATTGTCCTGAAGGGTTAGAAATGTCTCCTGCATTTCCCTCTGCATTTTTCCACTAACTGTTTTCACTGATAAGGCAGACATGGGATTTTTTAAAATTAAGTAAATACACCATAGAAATGTTTATGTTATGTCTTCACCTATCTAAAAATCAAAATAACAGCCTTAGTATATAAAAGACATTGAAATTCCAGTAAAAAGTACACTATTAAGAGCATATTTTCTGTTTGTCAAGACTCCCATTGAAACTGTTTTGGGTGAGTCTTGGCTTTATTTCTGGAGTGGAATGTGAGTGTCCCGATTTCAGTCCTGCCAACAATCCCCTAGTGTTCTCACTGGCATCTGAGCCTAAACATCTGTTTGGGCCTGAGCATGGCTGAGGGTGCAGTGCAGTGAGGGCCCGCTGGGGCTGTCCCCAGGAGCCTGTGTGTGCACAATTGGGCCTGAACCCCTCCCTTTCCAACAAATGAGGATCACACTTCACAGCCTTGGTGACATTGCACTATGAGTGTGTCAGCAAGCCCTTCCCACCCATGCACGTGGAGGCACAGTCTCAGACGATAGCACAGCAAACATCTATGTTTTCCCAGTGCGCACTTTAGCACAAGCCACACTAGATTCTGTTACTTGTGAAATAAGTGGATTTTAGGTTCCTTTGCAATGAGACTGATACGCCCATTTACAGAGAGATTAACAAACAACACAAAGCAGTTGATAGAAACCGACTTTTCCTTTCCTCTGGCTTTGCTAATCTCCTTATAAATATTTAATCATTATGGATCCAAATTATGGAGTCTAAGGTGAGCGGGTTGTCCCAAAGTTGTGCGTCAGTGTCAGCCTGGTCATATATGCTCAGTAACATTTTAAGGGTAACCAAGAAAAGAATGTAAATTGAATATATAACTTAACATGCGAACAGAGGTAAAAAGTAATAAAGACAATTTGTCCTCCTTGGTACTTTTAAATTTTACTCTATTTATTTATTTATTGAAATATATCTGACAGATAACATTGCATAAATTCAAAGCGTACAGCATATTAATTTGATACACATATATTATTTAAAAAGAGAAATAAAAAGATCAAGGAAATGGCATAGAAAATTGGAGTAAAATAGTGAAAACAAATTTAACCGTGATACTAACTATACATTATTTATTCAAAATAAAGAATTTTTGAGTTAGATGTTTTAAAAATCTAGTTATAGAGTGTTAAAATGGACACACAACACAAATGACTTGGAAAGACTGAAAACAAATAGAAGGAGCGAAGGTATGCCAATCGTTCCTGTCAGATTCCTAAAAGAAGACAAATGGCCCATTCAAAGTAGAACACTGAGGGGAGCTGAGAGGTAAACTGGGGAGTTGGGTCTAGGGAAAGCCTGGGGAAGTGTAGGAACTCAGGGCGGGTGGGCAGCAGGCACTGCCACCTATAGGTAAGGACGGACTGGGGAAGGGAGCATTCCCAAAACATAAAGAGCAAGGGTCCTGCAGAGTCATCTGCCTTGAGAGAGACCGTGAGAACACAAAGGTATCTAGAAGCAACTCTACAATGAAGAAGGCAAGAATATACCCCTGACCCTGCTGCCCTCCGTCTTCTTGTCTCACGGGGTGTGGGGAGGCTTCTTATTGGTCAAACCCTACGGGAAGCCAGAGAGCATGGGACCGTCAACCTGACCCATGAAGGAGGAGCACAAGAGGGACACAGAAGACTGAGACAGAGGCTAATCCTAACCACCAACTCTCGCCCCTGAAAATACCAGATGCTATTTGCCGAATAGATTCTATGGAAGAATAATAAGATTAGGGAACCATTTCACCATGAGAAGAAATGGTCGCTAGGCATACTCACTGGTGTTGGTCCCCTCCCAGGACCACGTGCACGTGTTAACAATTTGGGAGTCTGCCTGCAGCCATTAGGTCTTCTCTGAGGACAGACGCCTGTCACACACCCTCTGGACCTCACCAGGATGTCTTACTCTCTAACTAGCTTCTGAGAATATTATTTGAGGAAGAACCACCAACTTTTAGTTGCCCAAGGACAAATATGGAAATTATTCCCCCTCACTACCCCGGCCCCCACTTAAGGTACAACCAGATCCTGTGGAACCTTCATCCACAGCCTCCTCTCTTCACCATTTTCTCCGTATCTCCCCGGTGAGCGTTGCGGCAGCTCATCCTGTTCCGTCTGAGAGGACTCCCCTCCCTTCCCCTGCCCTAAACCTCACTCCTCACCTGCCCCATGCCAGTCACCTGTGGTGCCCTCCTTCTAGCTTGAGCAAGTCCTTTCAATCGTAAATTCAGGATGAGGACATCCCTGTCCCCAGAACCCGGCCCCAGCTCTCCAGCACACCACGCGGCTCATGCACCTGTCCCCACAACTGACGTCTGAGGACACACAATCTAGTACAGCTGTCAGTCATACTCAAATTTTGGGGTGTCGGGGATGTTTGTTGTTGTTTACTGGGGCTCGGTTTGGTTTGGCTTTTCTGTGTAGGATTTTTATCCTTCCTCACTCTCAGGCACGTCATAAAATCCAAAGCTCTAGGAGACGCTGTGACAGTGCGTGAGCCCCACAGAACTCAAGACCCCCACTGTCAACAGCAGTGCACAAGAAATTAAAGCACCCCAGGAAGCCGAAGCACATTTAAACTCACTCCCAGTCACTGGGCTTTACTCTAGAAAGTAAAACAGACAGATGAAAAGCACTGCACTACGACTAACAACAGGTCTTCATCATGGATGTTCTGATTGCCTGTAACACAGGCATGAGAATCCCTCCACTGGCACCGGGATGCGGCACCGCTCATCACCCCCCACGGCCTCATCCAGCCCTACATCACCTCTGGGCACGGCCTGGTCTGGAAGAAGAGAGCTAAAAGCGAGCAGACCTTGGACACGAACATCTCAACCTCATTCGCAAGCATCACACCTCTCTGAACCTCTTCCAGGCACTTCCTCCTGTTGCCCGCCCCACTCTGTCAGAATCACAGGACAAATGTTTAGGATGGTAACACATCATTTCTAACTCCTTCCCCAAGACATTGATGTACTGCGGTGAGGACAGGCTTTTGGAATCAGGCAATAGTGCTGGCACACAGCCCAACTCTCCAACAACCCTCTGTGACATCTGCACCAGTCTTTCTCGGTGCCTGGTTTTGCTTAGTTTTGTTTGTACAATGGGAATAAAAATTATACCCACCTCATGATATGCTTTGAGAACGATAAAGAGATAACACATATGAAATAGTTAGTGTAGTGTTTGAGCGTCAGAATGCTTTCTCAAGGAGCTATTGATCTTATGAGATTGTTATTACTGTTTATTAAAGCAAGTACAAAAATAAGTCTGCTATTCAGACTCTTGACAATTATGACTGTTTCTCCACCAATGATGAAGGTAAAAAGATTAGACATTAGCCTATCAGTCCCATGTGGTTCTTCTGATATTGGAGAAACACGTTTCATCTCATAACGATTTCACAGAGACGTGAAGAAAGCCACAGGGGAATCAAGGCTTCACTTTATTTTTCCCGTTGAGACATTTCCCACTTTCGTCCACGAGGTTTATTTGAACCCTGCACAGTCTCATTGTCAGGATGGCACTC
The DNA here is from genome assembly GCA_004026765.1 of Micronycteris hirsuta. Taxonomy (NCBI): domain Eukaryota; kingdom Metazoa; phylum Chordata; class Mammalia; order Chiroptera; family Phyllostomidae; genus Micronycteris; species Micronycteris hirsuta. Next base: position 85,271 of record PVJI01002328.1, on the reverse strand, counting down.
CCCTCACTCTGAGCAGCTGGAGTTTTCAGTGTCATATGAACACGAGAACACAGTGTACTTGTACCGAGCAAAGGACACGGAAAACACACTAGGTGTTCACAGGTTCCTGGGCCGTCCGATCTCAGGCCGTGCAACGTCCCTGGTCTCAAGCCAGCTTTCTCAGTCCCGAGCAAGTGCCTCCGCACGTCTCCATTCATTCGTTCACGCACTCAGGGAATATTTACCAAGCACTGACCATACTTGAGGTCACAGGTGGCAAACCCAAGGCCCATGGGCCAAATCCAGCCCTCTACCTTGTTTTATCCGGCCCGGCACCTTGTTTCTACCTGGTAGCAGAGCCGAGTTTTCGCTTAACAGTTAAGGAGTAGTTACATTTATACAGTCCTAAAATTACATTCGGTTGTTTGAAGGCAAGCATGAGGCTGATGTGGCCCCTGGTGAAAATGAGTTTGAAACCCCTGCTTTAGGTGTTTTGCTTAAATCTGGAGACCTTCCAGGTGCTCTCTTTACCTGTGATTTTAACATGCAGTCAATGCTTCTTTGGACTTACACAAACACAGAAGACTGCTGGGCAAGGCTCCTGAAATTCAGAGGTGACTGCAAAGAAGAGGTGTCTGCAATCTGGAGCCACTTGGGAATCCCCCTCTTCTTAAAGGCGCATCTGTCAGAGTGTAGCGGGGAATGGAGGGTGTTCATCACCACCCTACTCTTCTTCCCTGGTGGCGGAGACTTGTACAGAAGGACGTGAGAAAAGGACAGAAGATGCTTGGGTGTCCATTCAGTTGATTGCTGTGTACCTGAGCCTTGATGCTTTCTCAGTGAACCTGCCCCAGGGTTGGAATGAAGGGGATGCTGCTGCACAGTCTAAAGACATTGATAGGAAAATCAGGGCTTTTATGAACAGCTTCATGCCAATAAGACCATGAACAACTTGGGCAAAGTGGGCAAAGCCCTTGAAGTATACATAGCATCAAATCCCCCTGGAGAAGAAAGATGGTCCAAATTGCTGTGTGTCTGTTAAAGGCATTAAATTCACACTTTAAAATTTTTTCAGGAAGAAACCTCCAAGAGCTGATGGCTTCCCAGGGAATTCTATCCAACATTCAAGGAATGATAATACCAACTCTACAGAGACTCTTGAAGAAAATGAAAAAGGAAAGAACACCTCATTTTACGAGACCTACAGTATACTGATAAGAAAACCCGGCAAGGACTTGACAAAAAAACGGCAGATCGTAAATATAGTCATAAAATTCTTCATATAAATGTTAGTGAATCAAGTCCGGCAATTTATAAAAAGATAATATATCACCACTAAGTGGGGAGCATCCCAGAATGCTAAATTGGCTCAACATTTGAAAGGCAACTGATACATTTAATCATAACAGGCTAAAATAATGAAAAAATACATGATCATACCAATAGACGAAGAAAGAGCCTTTGACAAAATTTGACAATCATTTATGATAAAAACTCTCAGCAAAGTAGGGATAAAGAAAAAAAACATACAGAGTAGAAGGGAGGGGAAAAAAGTCAATACTTACAAATGATTTGATCAGATATGGAGAAAGTTTGAAACAATCTACAAAATGAGCTTCCTAAGCTGATGAGTAGGACACCCTCTTTCTTCTGGAAGTTCCCCAGCACACAGGAAGAAGCCTCAGTGGGACCCAATGCCTGCTCATTGCCCGACCTCTTCTGCAGCCGGCTATCTCAGGCTCTGTGATACCAGATGAGTGTCGTTTGAAGCCTCAGTCATTTCAGATACCTTCCCATCTCAGGGCTCTAAACCTATAGTTCCTCCTGCCAAGTATACCTCCCCCTGCAGCGTTTCTCAACAGTCAAGGCTCAGCTTAAGAGACACCTTCCCAGGGAGGTCACCCGGGATCGCCCTACCTAAGGTTGATCCCCCAGTGTCTACTCTGTCTTCTACTAACATTCTTTTATTTTAAAATCTTCTTCACCTTGATCATCACCACCTGAAATGATTGGTTTATGTGTGTGTCTGCTCCTGCAACGTGTAAGCCTCATGGAGACAGGTACAGGAACCTCTGTGTTTATTGATGCATCTCTGGGACCTAGAACAGTGTGTGGCTCTATCCACTCTCAGGAAGTGGCTGTTGAAGGAATAATAAATGTGAGTGGGTGGTATGACTTCTGAAGCCCAAAAGGAGAAGCTTAGAGGTTTTTTCCCTACTGGCTAAGGAAATGTATGGCCTAAGCTAATTGCCTCACGAAAGCATAGTTTTTGTTATTTTTATTTTAAAGGCTATTTCAGAGCAGTTTTAGGTTTACAGAAAAGTTGCACAGAAAGTAGAGATTTCTCTTATGCTCCCCACACATTCTCCCTACTGTCAACATCGTGCATTAATGTGGTGATTTGTTACGAATGATGAACAAATACTGATACATTACCCTAGAGTCTCTCTAAAGGTTTTTATAAATGCATAAATGCATAACATCTTGTATCGACTATTATCACATCACACAGAATAGTATCACTACCCAGAAAACCTGTGCTGTACCCACTTACCCCTCCCCCTACTCCCGACACCCCTGGAAACCACTGATGTTTTTACATCTCCATGGTTTTTTCTTTTCCAGAATGTCATATAGTTGGAATCATACAGTATGTTGCCCTTTTAGACTGGCTTTTTTATTCACTTAGTAGTACACATTATAGCTTATTCACTATCACAATGGATTTATATTTAAATATTAGTATATATATTCATTTTATGGTAATGAATAATAGTCCACTGTATATATGTATTACAGTTTGTTTATTCCTTCACCTACTGAAGGACATCCTGGTGGTTTTCAATTTTGATCAATAATAAATAAAGCTGCTGTAAATATTCAAGTTTAAGAAAAAATTATGCAATTACTGGGCTAGGGTAGTGTATAAAAAACTATCATACTTTTATACTCAGACTACAATGAATTAGAAATGTAAAATATTTTAACATATTCTTCACAGGAGCATAAAATGCATGAAATACTTAGGAGTAAATTTAATAAAGTACATGAAAAACTTTATATGGAAATGCAATAGCCGTACAATATCTAACTCAAAATTGAGAGAGAAGAACAAAAAATGGAGAACTTCTACATTATTCAAGATTTATATAAAGTTACAATAATTAAAAAAGTATGGTATTAGCATAAAATATATTTGAACATCAAAGGAACATATTCAAAAGTCTAAAAATACTCACACATATACAGTCCATTGATTTCCTTTTTTATTGTTGTTCAGTTGCAATTGTCTTCATTTTTCCCCTCATCTCTCCCCTGTGCTACCCACCTCCCACCTCCCACCTCTCACATTCAATCCTCCCACACCAAGGCAATTCAATAGAGAAAGGGTATTCTTTTCAACAAAGGGTGCTGGAAAAAGTGGATATTCATATGCAAATGAAAAGCAAAGAATTTGAATCCTTGGTTTACATCATACACAAGAATTATCTCAAATCATAGACCTAAACATAAGAGCTAATATTATAAATCTTCTACAATATATTTTAGGAGAAAATATTTATTACCTTGGGCTCCAAAGAGTTCTTAGATAGTACATCAAAAGCTTGACCTATGATTTCTTTAGAGCACCATCAATTAGATTTCATTAAAATTTTAAAATTTTGCTTTTCCAAAGGCATTTTCAGAAAAAAAGGGTGAAAAACCTTTATCCTGGAAGAAAATATTTATAAAACATATGTCTCATTTTAAAAATCTTGCCCCTTGAATAAAACACTCTTATAGCTCAACAACGAGATTAAAATAAAATCAAAATATATGCAGAAACCCTAAATGAAATATATATGAATAGCTCAAAAACAAATACCCTTCTCTCCCTTCAAAAGGCTCAACTTTATTCATCATCAGGGAAATAAAAACTAAAATCACTCTTAGAACGTCAAAAAATTAAAAAGTCTAATCCTATCAAATGTTGGTGAAACCGTGGAACGACGGGAACTTCTCGGTTGCTGGTGGGACGCAGCGCGGCACAGCTGCACTGGAAGATGGTTTGCGGTTCCTTAGAGAGAGGCGCACACACCTGCCCCTGGAGGCAGGAATCTGCTCCTCTGCAGCCGCGGAACGAAACTTGTCCACACAAAGACCCCGACATGGGTCCTTACAGCAGCTGCATCTTTAATCGCTGAACGCTGGAAACAACCCCGATGCCCGTCATCTGGGGAATGGAAGAACAAAACGGGACAAAGTCACACAATGGAAAACTGCTCCGCAATGAAAAGGAAGGGACTGCTGACACAGGCCACCGCTCGGGTGATTCTCAGAGGCGTGGTAATGCTGATCGGGCGAGCGGGCGCTACCAGGAGACAGTGAACTGCCTGCAACCCTCTGCAGGAGGGAAATGGGTGACTGCGAGGTCAGTGGTTCATGGGGGGTGGTTTGACTGAAAAGTTCTTTGAGGTGATAGAAGTGTCCCCTATCTTTACTGTGGTGGTTGTTACATGGCCATATACATTTGTCGAAACTCACCAGTCTGTGCCCTTGAGGTGGGCGGATTTTTTGCACATACACCACACCGCGGCGATGAGCGCGAGCTTAAATAGCGATAGCAGCCCCATGGAGAAGGGACTGGAGACAGCCACAGGGGGAGGGGGAGGGGAGGGAGGCCCCGAGGGGGGATTCTGGTGATTCCAGGATGAAGATGCGAAGGAGGCTACTGCGGCCATGGGGCCTCAAAGCCTTTTTTTCCTTTAAAAATAACACGTTAAAGAAAAGTTCCATGAACAATCAAAATTATTTCATCATAATGTGCATCATATATTAAAAGTATATGCTGCATGTCAAATCAAAATGGCCCCAAGTGCCCTCGCACCAGCCTTTGGTTTCCCTCTAAGAGAAGTAGAGTCGCTTTTTTGGTTCATTTCCCACCTGGTGGGATCTCTGTAAGCGCAGCTCTGTGAGGACCCCAGAGCAGAGGCCTGCTTCTTCCCGCCTCTGCCCTTTCCAGGGAGAGCTTTTTCTCAGAGCCCAGCTGCACTTTCCTAGAACACCTTCCCCCACCTGGCAGAAAGACCCTTCCCACCCGCCCGAGAGGCCCAGGTCCAGCCTGTGCCCTTGGCTGTCTGAGCAATTCTGGCTGCACGTTCTCCAGAACAGTTCAAGAGAAAATAAGACTCCCTGAATTTTCAGATTATTCAAATTCCTTTCCCCAAAATAAGGTACAATACCCCTTCAACAGTACCATACACATTTTTGTTAGCCACCTTGCTGGCTGTGAGTTCCCACGGATGCGTTAGGTCTACGTATCCACGGACCCTCCAAGGAACGGACCGGTGGTAGCGGTAGTGGAGAGCCCAGCCAGAGAGGAGATTTCTTACAGGATGCATGTGATTCCCAACATTTGCATTTCATCTACTTAGACGTTTTTTCAATACGATTTTGTGCACAAGTCTCAGTGATTTTTTACCTGTTTTTGCAAAACTAAGCATTTATTTTTCTTTGGTGTGACAAGTTATTCCAGATGGTAGATTATGGGGGGAAAGCTGTTTTATTAGTTAATAATTTGCTTACTAAATTATTTGGCTCATAACTGGCTTCTATACTTTTGCAGGCTACAGAGCCAGTGCACCAGAGACAGAAGGGCTGAAGCACGTATTCACTTCCGGAAAGTCTGAAATGACTAGTATTTTACCAAGGATGAAGGTTTGACCATTTCAAGTATTTCAGCACCACATTCCCTGATGAGTCTTCATCTCTCTGAAGACTCGGTGAGCTATAAAATGCACACATCAATTAACACTAAAATAATTTGGAAAGGAAAATATTCACCAAGATATTTATAGCAGCTTAAGTGTATTCTCAGCTGCACTGCACGTCGTTTGCTCTTCTTAAATCAGAGTATCACCACCCAAAAAAAGAATTTAGCGATAAAACATCCAAGAAAATGTAATGAGAATTTGGTGATGCAAAAAATTATCTTTTTCTTATTTAGGTCCTTTACCTGGAGGAATAACTTAGAATCTCTGTCCTATTCTGCTGCTAATGGGATAATAAAACTACAGCTGTCTCACTTTACTTTGCTGTCTTGCCTGCAATGCTGTCTTGCCTGCAATGCTGAGTTAGGACTTTAACATTTGCATGTAAATGTTTAACATGCAAATGTTAAAGTCCTGACTCCCAGGTCCTCAGAATGTGTTGACTTTAAAGAAGTGGTTACGTTGATATGAGCTCACCTGGGTGGACCCTAATTCAATATGACTGGTGTCCTTATAAGAAGAGAAGGTTAGGACACAGACACATGAAGGGATGACCATTATGAGGACACAGGGAATAAATCTTTTAGAAGTCAAGGAGAGAGGCTTCATGAGAAACCCTCACTACCAGCATCTCAATATTGGGCATGTAGACTTGAGAACTCTGAGGAAATAATAGCTTGTCATTTAATCTACTCTAAGCACACTAAGCCCTCACCCCACATCAGAGGCTGAGGCAAACTATAGCCCTGGACACGCTGGTGAATGGGAAAACAGGCCTGGGATGACAATTTCCAGCCATATTATAAAGTCCAACAGGCCACCCTTCTGCCATCAGATGGCCATGGTTACATTTTTATGACACCCGAGCCCATAGGCCCACTTGGGTGAGGCCAAAAGTGTTGCCAAAGGTTACTGCAGTCCCATCAACCTACGGCTATGGACAGGGTCCTCGTCACATATTCTATTTGAGTGACTGCGGCTTCAGCCTCCTGCTGCAGAGGAAGCTGGGGTGGCTTCGGCCCTTGATAGTGTTCCTCCAGGCTCCCACAGCCACGCTGTGCCCTGAGGTGGTACCTGTCCCAAGCTGGAAGCATGAGGATGGCACTTCAGCTTCCATCTTTGCTAAGCATCCCCAGGGTGGGGAGAGGGCTTCTCATTCATTTCCAGTTGGAATTCGGGGCTATTTCTCCAAATAGTACACATGCAATTTTCTCTATCCTATTAACTCAATTTTAACTCCCCAGAAAATCCGGGAGGTCTATAATAGGCAGCCCCTTCACAACACCCCAGGATGCTCTGGTTATGGACACATACTTGAAAGCAACCCACAGTCCAAACAGATGACCCACCGAGAGAGCCGTGTCCACCACATCCTGTGGTCTGTGACAGGACATTGCAATCTCCGACTGAATACAGCTGGACAAGTTACAGATGGTGGGTAGTTCCATTGTGTAAATGAAAGCGAGACAAATGGACTTCAGGTTCTCTATGTTCTTTCAGGAACTTTTGTAGCAACGATAATAGTAGCACTTAGTATCTTCAAAGACTCTATAAAACATTAGCAGATTAATCTCCACCATCTTGATGTGAGGGAGATGAACAGTACGTCATTATCACCCATGATATGCCCACAGAGAAACTACAGGCAAGTGGTTCTCTTAGTGCCCAGGATTGCGCACACAGACACACACAGCCAGAGTGGAGATGGAACCTCAGTCAGCCGAGTGGTTCTGCTTGGTCTGAGGCAAGGGTGGTTCTCTGGCCTGACTGTAGGGCGACTTCCTGTCTGCAGCGTGTGCAGATGGACAGTCAGGCCACACCCTCCACATCGCTCTCAGCGTCTCAGGCCCAGAGTGCTCCTGACTGCACCTCTCTCTCAGGTGACTGCGTCTGTACTGTTTCTCAAATCGTCTTTTGAAACAGCAGGTAACAGCCCTCGGCTTCAGAGTGTTCCTTTCTGCCTGCAAACACTGTCTGGGCCTTGGGCTGGCCTGCGGTCTTTGTTCTATGCCCCTAGCTTCTCTGTCCTCTCCTGGGTGGGTGGTCTCCCAGGATCAGCTATGGGGCTGCTGGAAATGAGGTCTTTGATTCAGTAGATGGCACTCTTACCTCTAAATCTGCAGAGCATCTGTGTTTCTCTGACGCATACACCTGAGAAAAAGAAGGCAACCTTCTTGCATTTTGAATTCACAGTAGCAATTTTGCCCTCCCCTGAGATCATAAACTCTTTGCAGTCTCCCCAAAGGAGTCAACCTCTGCGTCCTTGGACCATGCCAAGCTCTGAAAAACATGCAAAAGTACTGAAAGAACTGGACGTAGGCCTGGCTCTGGAGTGGTTCTTCCAGGAAATGACCTTTCAGAATGATCTTTCAAGTTGTCTGCTCATAAAACACCAGCATCTTGCTTCTATTAGGAAATATCTTATTGTATGTCAACTTATTCCCAGGATAGATGCACCTCAAGCTTAAGAAAATGCTTAAGCAATTTTGGATTATATCTTCTCAGGTAAATGCTATCTGTCCTGTGTAGTACTAATTGTTTTGTCTTGTTACTTTATGGAAAATAATTATGATAGAAAATAATGACTGTTATAAGATACAAACTAGACAGACAATTTATTCAATGGCATTAAAATCTCTGCTATTTCTCTTCCTGCTTTTTCCTTTAGAAAATTGTTTTTTATTTCATTTTTCTTAAACTTTTCCAAAACTGTGAAAATAAGACAAGTTAAAACTTCGAGAAGGTCTTTTACCATGAAAACTAAGAAAAAAATAAAAAGCCACCTCAATTCCATTACATGGGTGTTCATAGTGTGCCCACTGTGAGTGTGCTGGTGCATTTCTTCGCGTGGTTTTAGTGAAAATTCCTTTGCCTGTGAGTGAGGGCAATCTAATGTGATTTGACCTAAAGCAATAGAAGAGTTTTTCAAAAGAGGCTGCATGTCCTGTTGAATTCAGAAGAGGGGCGACCCAGAACCAGGGTGGGTGCTGCCAGCATCTACTTCCAACTCTGACCTCCATTGCACCTGAATGTCTGTTTTTTTTTTGCAAGTCACCTTTCTTGATTTCCGGGGCACTGGGGAGAAAACAAATGCCATCCACGGATCTCACATGCATAGCTCATGCTTTCAGAAGGACAACCAAGCTGGAGAAAAATCTCTGACTTCCAATTTCCAATTTCAGTGAAGGCTCTGCATGATGCAGCGGGGCATGGGACATCTCAGGACCAACTGTCTGTGCCTAGACTCAGGGATATGTGGTCCCTACAGGTGGCTCTAGAGGTACTCAAGTGAATGAAGAGGAACTGGCCTCTGTGTGTGTGTGTGTGTGTGTGTGTGTTGGGCTGAGGAGGAGCTCACACACAAAAAAGAGAGAATAAGAGCAGAAAAAGAAATTGGTTCTGCTTCACAGGATGCTTTTGAAAATAAAAATTTTTAATGAATGTGACATCACAAGACAGCTCTTAAGTCTCTATTGTGTCTCTTAAACTGCAGCTTCTTACTTGAAACGATTCTTAGTTTTAATCACAATTAATTATGAAATATTTCTATTTTTCTAAAAAATGTGAATAAATTGCTAGAATTGGCACATTCATTCTTGAATCCACTGATTCTAAACTTCACCTTCGCTCTTTTCCAGACCTGGGCTTGTGCTTTTCTCAAACTAATACTTTAAAGTAGGTATTACTGTTTACAAAAAGGAAGTTGCCATAAACAATTAAAAAAACAAAGTGCTGTGATAATCTGTCGGCCCGTGCTTTTCCCATGGCCCTGGTTAGGGCAGCTTTCTGGTTACCCTGGGAAAAGCAGCGTGGCTCCCACCTGCATTGCCCAATGGTCTGGGGGTGCAGGGCCTGAGCCAAGCTCGCAGCCAGGACGCGCCCGGACGCGCCTCCCGGGGCACAGCCGGCCTCCAACTCTTGCTAGCTGGCTTACAGCCTCTTTAGTGGCAGAGGTTGTGAAATTCTTTCTTCATAAATTGGCTTACATCAACCGATTAAAAGACAAGATCAGTTTTCTGAGTTTGCCCTGCAGCTTGAAGGAGAGATTTGTATTCACCACCTTTCCCTGTTGTTCGGGAAAAGTCAGACTTTTAGAGCTGCCTCTTGAGAAGTCATGGTTTGTGGATTTCTGGTGTCATACAATTGGTAATCTATTTAAATTGCAATCAGATGCACCATGTTACTTTTTTTTTTAATCACTATACTGTTTACAAAAAGAGTTTTGTGTTCATGGGTGTTTCTTATGTCCTAATTTGACCTGAGCTTTCTCTTTCTCTCCTCTCTCCTTCTCTCTCTCCTCTCCCCGCAACCTGCGTCTCTCAGCACACACACAATGTTCTGCAAACTTTATAAGCTTTTAATTAAATCTGGAGAATAGTTGATTGATGGGAAGAAAAAAAGGGTGGGTAAGGAACGTAGGAGGTTTGAAAATTGGCACAGAGGACAAATTGAAGTCTAATTAACGAACAGGAAGAACTTGCAGTCATGCCTGATGTGGAAAGCATGTCTGATTGCCATCAGAGATCTGGGGAGATACCGTGCACCCCTATAGCTTAAACTTGGAAGGGTGTGGCTGGTTCAGAAATACCTGGCCAAGAAAGAGAAGGTATCACCCTATATTCTGAACAGAATATGTATGTCAAAGACAGATAGAGAGAGAAAACTTTTAAAGTTAAAAGCACTTAGAATTTTCAGTGTGGTAGAGTCCCTAAGAAAGCACGTAATAAAATACTTAGGTATGTGTCCTGTGAGCATGAGCTCATGGAAGGGAAATGAGAGTCTTGCTGGCAGCAAATCAGGGGACTAGATTAAGCCCCATTACAGGATTAAATGGCACCCCACCCATATGTACAAACACAAATACACGCATTGCACCACCCACACGTTGGTAATGAGCATCAACTCCATACTTTCCAAAAGAACTAGCTTCTTTTTAGTTACCATCTCATTAGGAACCTCAAATTTTATCTTTTTTTTCCACTGAGGTGAGTAAACCACATCAGTGCCTGCACTATCCTCTTCAGCCCAAATGGCATGTCTGTTCTCTTCTAAGGGTTAAGTTTCCCCGAACAAGGTGCTGCAGACGTACTTACACCTGCCTCCTCATCCACGTCTGCTGCAGGAGCTCACAGTCATGTCGGGCTGGCAGAGCAAATGCCAATTGACTGCGGGTCAAGTGCTAACTAGGAAAGATGCCACCAGAGCAGGACGCGTGTGGAACACCCTCGCAGACGGACGATTAATATTTCATTTCAATAACCAAAAGGAAAAAGACTCTTGTAAAAGACACAATAAACAAGAATCAAAGGGATCACTGTCCTCTCCACAGACACAGTCACAACAGTTCTTGTGAAAGAGTAAAGTCAGTGGAAGATGCCAAGTGCTGTCAAAGGAGTGTCACAGGGACCCGGCACAGTGAGGGAAGCCTGTCGTCTGTGACACCCCTTCTGTGTGCTCGTTCCAGGCTCATGCAGGATTATAACTGGGAGGACTTAGGCAATTCAATTGGAGTGTATGCCCTTGGAAGATTCCCCAGCTAGTCAGATGTTCAAAGTGTCAAAATATATGTAGTTACAAGCCTTATGAACAATCACAGTATAGTTCTCATTTTAATAATATTTGCTCCTACTTAATGCATATCTCAAGACATGAAACACATATGAACTCATTAATCCTTCTAGGATTTCCATTTAGTTTTTAAATGAGTCACTAAAAAATTAGCTTGAGCAATGCAACATTATCCTGAGCCTTTCAGCTTGTTAGACTTTACAAACACACACACTCATACGCATACACCAACAAATTTTATTCTGCCATGGAGAGATTTTTCTGTAGATTATATAGGACTGACAAACAATAGAAGTGAGGAGCTAATTTGAAGATAACCTTCAGATTATAGAATGTTGCTTGGAGAGACTCTGTCCTCACTGCAGAATATTTAACCTGGGACCGCTGGGATATCTCTGGGCTTCCGGCCACAGTCCGAGTTTTACATATGTTTTCCTTATCCATGGCTGAGTAGCAAATTATCACACACTTAGCAGGTTAAAGCAGCATTAATTTATGACCAGGCAGTTTCCATAGGTCACAACCCCAGACACCATGTGGCTGGATTTCTGCTCAGGTTCTCAGTGGTTTTAGATCAAGGTGACAGCTAGCTGGAAGACATGGTCAGGGTCAAAAATCACTCAGATGATGGTGAAGAACAATAGGGGGCAAGTGTGGACATAAAGAGGACCATCCAGGGGTCACTGTAGGGATCCAAGAAAGCGGTAAGGTGGCTTAGACCAAGGCAGAGGTGGTGGGGAGAGAGAGAAGTTAGTTGATAGAGATGGATTTTAAGCTAAAATTGACTGTTGGGTTGAATATTGGCAGTAAGGAGGAGGAAGGAAGGAAACCATAAAGCTTTGGGTCTGAGCACCTGGGAAGGTAATGCCATTGGCTGAGTGGAGATAACAGCTGCTGTGTTTTGGTCATGAGGGTCTGCATGTTGAAATCTTCCCCCATGAAACCTCCCATTTTCAGAGATTTTTTTTTTCAGGGTAGGACAGAGGCCATTGAACTTTCAGAAATTGGGAGCTGTCTCAGCCATGACTCCAAGGGAGGGTGGCTTAGACGAGACTCTGGCCCTGCCACTGCGAACTCCGCACTGTGTACACTGGGATTTGCAGACCCCTCTCTAGTGAAAGTAGCGCCCACACTGGAGGAAACTCCCACAGCTGAGCCCTGTGCAAGCTGACTGACTCTTGGCTCAGAGAGCAGGATGCTGCCCTCACACGCTTCAGGGTTTGTCTCTGGGCAACTATCCTGGACCCGGATGCAGAAATGCAGTTTATTTATGGATTCAGATCAGCACAGAGATAAGCTGCAGCAGAAGCACCAGACGTGTTTTCTGGTGACGTCTTGTAACATAGAAGCCACAAAGATTCCTCATAGCACAGATGGTTCAAAAAAGGGAAGAGGTGTCAGGGAGTGCTGCCTTGGGCGTCACACCTGCACAACCTCCCTGCCGGTGCGCTGGCCGCCCACCTGCATGGTTACTTTCCATACATCAGTCCCTGCCTCTGGAGCTTGGCTGTGGGTTCTAGCACTTAGTTTTAATAACTTATATTTACTTGGCAAAACAGAAACAGCCTCTCCTGGTGGCCAGTGGCAGATTCGTGTGGACCTCTCAGCCCTCTTGAGCCCTCACGGCTTCCACGTCTCAGCTCAGGGGGCCCTGTTGTTTGGCGCTGACATGGGTCTGAGTGAACGGTGACATCGCGCATGCTCCAGTCCTGAGCACTCTGTCGTTCAAGTCAGCTAGTGAGGCTTTTAGGCAGTGACAACACTGAGCTCACCCGTCAGGTGCTATTAAGTTTGGCTTTTGCAGCGGGAAGCAAGTTTATTTCATTCTTAGGTTATACAGGTTGTGGCTTAATGTAAACCACAGAAACGTAAGAAAGTTACGTGAAGAGTGATTTCCCTTTCTGAGACATAAACATAAGCTATATAAATAACATATACAAATAACGCAATTAACACTGAGCCTGAGAAAATGACCTTCCAAGAACTCTGCAGAAAAATAGGTGAGAATAACCAGTTTTTTGAACGCCCTTGTCTTCGTTTACATGGCTGTTTGTAGAGTGCTGCGGAAGTCGCCCTGCCAGAGAAGGCTCCTGCTGGGGTTTGGAGGCTCACCAGTCAAGCTTTCTTTTAATTGTATGAAACACATAAACCTTTAATAAATTAATAGGACGATGCCTTCAGGCACTCCTTTAGCTCTCCCTGTGAGGAAGCCCTGACCCACTTCCAACCACTCACCCATTTCTCCCTGATGATGTCACTTCTAATTTGCCTAACACCGCAATTAAACCAAGCAAGCAACATTGCCAAAACATGAATGTCTTGTAAGAGACTTCTAATGACAATGAGTTTTGTAAATGATTTATGTATGGACAGGTGTAAACCTTTGACTCAATCATTAATTGAAATGATTTTAATTTATGGAGAAAGAGAAGATGATACCGGCTGAATATTACAACTCCTATCTTTAAAATCTACTTGTCTCAAAGAAAGCCTGTGTGTATGTGTGTGTGTGACACATGTGTCTGTGCACGTGGATGAATGTGTTGTGTGATGCATGTAATATTTGAAGTGTGTGTGTATGCAATGTGAGTGCATCTGTAAGGTGTGTACATATGTATATGGGGTGTGTGAGACGTCTGTGTGTGCTCATGTGTGTGTGCATGGTATCTGCTTAATAGAAGAAAAGGTGTTTTCACCCATGAGGGCTGCTCCCTGTACACATTGGTAGCCAGGTAGACTCGGACAACAGAGACTCTAACCTGAGGAATGAAGTGCTGGCTGGGAGCGGCCCACGTCTGGAAGGAATTTGCAGTGTCATCTCTTCCTGCAAAGTTTCTCTCTGCACATAAAGACCTAGAAGTGATTCACGGTCATGAGAGTGGTGTCTTTTTTTTCTGGAGAATCTGAAGTTTCAACATAAGAAGAACAAGAGTAGGCAAATGGAGTGCCTCACTCCACTCAAGAGTGCCTCAGTTTCCTGTCTCTGAACTCCACAATCCCACCAGCTCAGTCCTTCCTAGGGTGTGAAGTAGAAATGGAAGGGCAGGGAGGCCCCCCTGCAGCCCACCAAGCAGCCCACACAGGAAGCAAAGATGCCCAGAAGTGGTGGGCAGCCTGGCCAACAAACTCCAAAAAACAAAGGGAAAACAATCTCTGTTAAGTGTTGTTTAGCATATTCTGATTGAGGAGGTAAGAGGGCATTGCTCTATAAATAGAAGGATCTTTATTTAATGGGGGAAAAAAAGCTTAGTAGAAGGTGGTGTGATCTGACTTTTGGGGGTGTGGCTGAGGCGGAGGTCACTGGCTGAGATTGTGCTAACAGGGGAACCTGTGGGGAAGCAGATGAGAGTGGAGATTCTGGGCTTCCATGTGGGGGAGCAAGAGGCCACTCAGCCCGATGCCGCTGCAGCTCTGAAAGGTCAGTGGCACCACGGAAGTACTGCCTCCAGGCTGACACACACAGGCACACACACAGGCGCACAGTCACAACCACATTGTCAAGTCTCTGTGATCAAAACTATTAGGGAGCACGGTGGTAAAGAAGAGAAATGGCCTGCAAGTAGTTTTCGAGATGGGGTCATAACATATAAAGTTTGTTTGTGATTTTAGACAACTTTGTATTTCAGCATTTGGAGACGGCAAGAGCGAGAACTTCTACTGGAAGTTAGAGAGTTCCTTAGTTTCCCCTCCAAATAAACGCTTTCTTGTTCAAACTTAACTGTAAAGTGATGAACTGGAGTGAAGCAGGAAAAGTGATTGAAAGTAGGAGCACTTTTAATTACGGTACATGAATTATTTTTAATTACGTAGAAGCTGACATCTTTAACAGAGTCGCCATTCCTGGAAACGTAGTGTCACTGTACTTCACTCCCATGCTAACGAGCACTCGCAGTCACATTTTTTATTCTAAAAATTAAGTTCTAAAAACCTGGATTCTTTCACAGAGTAAGTTGGTGAAAGAGAAACCTAGAAAGAAAAATTAATAGCAATTAACAGCATCAATAAACTTTTCCTTCCTTAAAGGTTATATTTTTCTTTAAGACAGATAAATATATAATAGATATGTTACTCAAGTAATATCTACATACAGATACATAATTTAGAAAATAGCACAAAATAGAAGAAAATGAAATCTCTCCTGCAGTCCTATACTTCAGACTAAATAACTTTGATGTGTTTTGTATGTATATTTTCACTCTTCTATGAATATTTTGTTAGTAATTGAGAATTATGAAATCTTCTGCTTTTTAAATTATTTTTTAAAATTGATAGCATACGGTAACATTTTTATAATACTAAATATGTTTATATAACATTAGTTTATTATCAGTAAGTAGCCTATATTTTGAAGTGTCTCAAATGTATTCAATAAATACTCTATTGTGGAGCATAATAACATAATAAATATAAAAGTTAAGATTATTTTTAGTCAAAAACCTTTGGTTTTATATCTGATTATTTTATATTAAATTTGTAGAAATAGAATTGCTTAATTTTAAAAGAAAATACTTTTAAAGTATGTGATACTTACTGACAAGCTGTTTTCTATAAAATGTTACTAATTTCTACTTTCACCTGCACTTTGAAAAAAGTAGAAATTAGTGCATCTTTCTTGGAAAAGTGTCCCTATTCCAACAGTCCTTATTCAATTGACAACATTGCCACACTTTCATTTCTTTTTTATGTACCAATTGGCAAAAAAAAAAAAAAGTTGACCATAATATTTTTATGATTGCTGTCTGTATGCATGTTTTCCTACTTTTATATTGGTTTCTTCAAATTGTCCTAAGTTGGTTGTAAAATTTCTCTATGTGTTTAGACTACTAATCACAAATCAGTTATGTGTGTTGCAAATACTTTTCTCCCATTGGCCATGCTTCATTTTGATTTGCTGTGATAATTTTGGATGAGCAAAGATATGAATTTTAGTGCATTTTAAGACAAACTAAAATAAGTGAAGAGAATGATAGACTATCTATAGTAAAATAATAAAATATAGAATTATAGAAACATAGAATTATGATGATAAAGCTCAAAAAAGACTAAAAAGGAAATTATTTCTGAAAAGAAGACAAAACCAGAAATTGAGAAAGAAGACAAAAGAGAAATAACACGAAGGTTAAAAAACATAACAGAGAGTGGCTAAGAAGAAATAGAGACAGAAATAAAGAACATATTAACAAGTAAATAAAAAGGAAAGTGTTTTAAAGTATTATAAGTGACAATAATAGAGAATGGCCATTGAAAGTCTAACACAATCATAAAAGAAACCCATGAGAAAAGACAACAAAGCAAAAAAAAAAGACAACAAGCAATGCGACAGAATAATTGCTAAGTCTTATCATTTCTGAAAACTTTTCTAAATTAAAAAATGAGAAATTTTAAACTGCATATTTTACAAGATACACTTGGAAAGAAAAGAAAAAAATATCCTAATGAACAACATTAAAACATTTTCATGTAAAACTACCAGCCTCTCATGAAATAAACAGAACAACAAAAAAAGTATTTGCAAATACAAGTAAATGATTAAGTCACTTACACATATCACTCAAGTCGTCATCAGAACCTTTTACAGTAATTATTTATGCCAGAAAATAAGAGCATATTTTAAATATGTAAAGAAAAAAGAATGAGCCAAGGACTTGATATCAAGATAAGATTATGCTTAAATATAAAGATATCTTGAAAACGCTTCTCAGTATTTAAGCACTCAGTATGCATGATTGTCTGAGCCCTGACTGAGTACTGTTAGGGAATAAGTTTCGTAAAGCCAATGTTAAGAAAGACAACCTACATAAAGAGTGTTTGCGAGCATTAAAATATATCCACTGAAAATAATAAAAAAAGGTAGTTACTGTATTCTGCTGTGAATAATAAGAACGTTTTTGCACAAATTTTTGAGAGAAAAAGAAGGAGGTGCATATACATGGGTAGTACTAATTTCATATCCATATAAATATTCTTAATTATTTTATTTATGTTTATGTGTTAAAAGTGTAATTCCAGAAAGCAATACTGATATCAGTATGCAAGATAATAACCTGGAATATAATGATCAGTTTTGTTTCTAAATATAAATAAATAAATAATTGAAATAAAAAATTAAAACGGAAGACTTTTTTTCCTGAAAGTTTGGGCCAAAAATGTGGGTGAGCACTATACAGAGCGAAATACAGTATGCGGTCTAGGTGATGCTCTAAAAATGCAGGTTAATTACAACAATTAAAACGAAGGTGTGAGGAGATCATATGAAAAATAGAATAATCTTACTGTTTCCTTACAAACATTAATGAAGAAAAAAGATATTAATTTATGTCAATTACTAGAAAAATAAAAGGGAGAGAAGGATGAGAAAGAATTTATATATAACCCAATTATTGTTTCTTATAGAGAAAACAAATAAAAGATGGAATGACAGTTATTTTATATAAATAATTGGCATAAATATTGGTATAAAGATAACCATACCACAAACACAGACCAAATTTAAATTTAAAAATACACTAAAAACAGAGAAGGATAAAGCAAAAGTTATAGACACTTTAAAGAATAACTTTGCACAAGATTACTGTCTGTAACAATATAAAATAATATTTTATATAATAATATAATAGAACTGACCAAATATGTTTTTTATCTATCTTTATCAGTTTCATTCACCTAGTAAAATAATTTTTTTTTCCAAACAAACTAACTGTGTTGGAGAAAGAGAGAGCCAAAATGTACGTATGTATTTTGCTCCAATTTCTGGTTGGTCCATTAACTGTACACATGCAGAGTATAATTCAAGTAGCTCAAATTAGGCTGAAAGATCTGTGCTGATACTTGAGTTACTATCCATCTCCTTGGAGATGTAATTTGCATTTTGAGTTCTGCCAAGTTAATTGCATGCTTAAAAAATAAAGTAAAAGTCTTCTGAGGCACATAAAATAATCTAGAATTTCTACAACATATTTTTCACAATATTCGGGATAATGAAACAGGAAAATATGACATGTTCTCTAGAGAAAAGGCAATTAGTGAGAAACAACTTCGTGATCCAGATGTCACAATTAGCAGACATGCACTTTAAAGCAGCTGTTACTACTAGTCAGGGATAGAAAAAAGTTTATAATAAATACAAAGAGAGTAGATATCAGCAGACAAATAAACTAAAGCAAAAGAAAAAATATAAATCTGAAAATAATAATATCTAAAAGTTTTTTAAAAAATCACTGAGTAGGAATAGGGGAGATCCAAGATGGTGGAGGTGTAAGTAGAAGCTACACTAACCTTCTCCCAGGACCAGTCTGGAATTACAACTAAACTGTAGAGAAATCATCCAGAATAAACAACTGAACAATAGAGGGAGGGGATCCTTATAACCATGGAGAAACAGAAAAAGCAGCTCCACCACAGCATGACTGGTATAGAGTGCAAAAGAGATGTAAGAGGGCTGGCTGGGCTCCCATGGGCAACAGCTGAAGTGCTGGAGGAATATTTCAGAGGCCAAAAGACTCCCATCTGTAAATGAGTGCATCAAAAAACTGTGGTACATTTACACAATGGAATACTATGCAGCAGAAAGAAGGAACTCCTACCTTTTGCGACAGCATGGATGGAACTGGAGAGTATTATGCTAAGTGAAGTAAGCTAAGCAGCTAAAAACAAAAACTATAAGATCTCATGTATAAGAGGAACCTAATGACCAAAACAAACAAATGAGCAAAATAGAACCAGAAACATGGAAACAAGGAACAAATTGACAGGGACCAGAGGGAAGAGAGGAGGGGCATAGGGAGGGAGGAAGGTGAAGTGTGTAGACAAGGAACAAGTATAAAGGACCCATGGATATGGACAACAAGGTGGGATTGACTGTGGGAGCATGGGGTGGGCAGGGCAGGGGAGAGAAATGGGGTAAAACGGGGACAACTGTAATAGAACTACACTAAAAAAATAAAATAAATTAAATTAAAAAATAAAAATCACTGAGTGGGATTAATTGTAGGAAGGAGATTACAAAAAAGCATGGAATTGGTTTTACAAAAATCAATAGAAATTATTTAATCTAAAGAACAGATAGGAAATAGATTGAAGAAAGTTAAAGAGTATGCAATATAAAAAGGGACAACATCCATGTGATTGGAGTTCCAAAGGAGAAAGAAGAGACTAAGGAAGACCAAATATATTGCAGAAAACAATGGCCAGAATCTTCCCAAATTTGAGGAAACACATAAATTTACAGATTCATGAATTTAGCGAACCCCAGCCGAATAGCTATAAAAGAAAGCATACCTAGGCTCATTATAGACAAACTGAGATAAACCAAAGGTAAACAGAAAAAGTTTAAAGCAGCTTGAAAAGCCTGATAAATTCAAATGTCTAGTGACTTCCAGTCCAGAACAGTGAAGGCCCAGAAGCACTGGAATAACACCTTTAAAAAGCTAGAAGTTTAAAAATAATAGATTAACCCAGAGTTATACATTCAGCACAAAGTGTTCCAGAAGAAGTGTTCAACATAAAAATATTTTCAGATAAAATAAAACAAAGAAAATATGTTGTCAGCAACTTAACAAGAAACACTAAAGTTCTTCAACCTGAAGAGAAGTGAGAACAGATAGAAATTCAGCTCTTCTCAAAAAAAATAAAGGGAATCCAAAATGTCAAAAGGATAAACAGGATTAGGAAAAAATCTTGGACCATCTTGAGTACATTTCTTCTTCAGGAATTCTTTAATTTTTTTGGTTTAATCTCTATTTTCTTCTTCTCTTTTTCTCTCTAATTACGTTTATCTCCTTGCCCTATTTATTTGCTTTTTGGGAAATATTTTTTGTTTCTCTTTGATAAGCTAGAATCTTTCTGCTCTATATGCCTTTCATTTTAAAATATATTTTATTGATTATGCTATTAGGTTGTCCCATTTTTTCTCCCCTTTATTCTCCTCTTCCCTGAACCCCCCTCCCACCAGCATTCCCCCACCTTAGTTTATGTCCATGGGTCATACATACAAGTTCTATGCCTTCTCCATTTCCCATGCTATTCTTAGTTTGGGATTATAAGTATTATGCTAAGTGAAATAAGCCAGGGGGCTAAATGGTAGGTACAAAATAGACCTACCATTTATGCTGTTTTGTACCTACCATTTATGCTTTTTAATTCCTGTACCTTTTCTCCCATTCTCCTCCCTCCCCCTCCCCACTGATAACCCTCCATGTGATCTCTATCTCTGTTCATCTGTTCCTGTTTTAGTTGTTTGCTTAGTTTGTTTTTGTTTTTGTTTTTTAGGGTCAGTTGTTGATAGTTGTGAGTTTGTTGTCATTTTACTGTTCATATTTTTAATCACCCTCTTTTTTCTTAGTTAAGTCCCTTTAATATTTCATATAATAAAGGCTTGGTGATGATGAACTCCTTTGACTTTAACTTATCAGGGATGCATTTTATCTGCCCTTCCATTCTAAATGATAGTTTTGCTGGATACAGTCATCTTGGATGTAGGTCCTTGCCTTGCTGGATACAGTCATCTTGGATGTAGGTCCTTGCCTTTCATGACTTGGAATACTTCTTTCCAGTTCCTTCTTGCTTGTAAGGTTTCTTTTGAGAAATCTGCTGGTAGTCTTATGGGCACTCCTTTGTAGGTAACTGTCTCCTTTTCTCTGGCTGCTTTTAAGATTCTCTTCTTCTCTTTAATCTTGAGTAATGTAATTATGATGTGCCTTGGTTTGTGCTTCCTTGGGCCCAACTTCTTTGGGATTCTCTAAGGTTCCTCGTCTCCCTGGACTTCCTGGACTTCCTTTCTATTTCCTTTGACAGATTGGGGAAGTTCTCCATTATGTTTTCAAATAAGTTTTCAATTTCTTGCTCTTTCTCTTCTCCTTCTGGCACCCCTATGATTCAGGTGTTGGAATGTTTAAAGTTGTTTCAGAGGTTCCTAAACCTCTCCTCATTTTTTGATTTCTTGATTATTCATTCTATTCTGATGGAATGTTTGTTTCTTCCTTCTGGTCCAAATTGCTGATCTGAGTCTCAGTTTCCTTCCCTTCACTGTCAGTTCTCTGAACATTTTCTTTGATTGCATTTTGCATAGCTTTCACTTCTTCCTCTATTTTGTGGCCATACTCAATCACTTCTGTGAGTATCCTGATTACCGTGTTTTGAACTCTGCATCTGATAGGTTGGCTATCTCTTCAATGCTTAGTTCTATTTTTGGAGCTTTGATCTATTCTTTCATTTGGGCCATATTTTTTTGTCTTGGCATGCCCGTTATGTAGTAAGTGGCAGAGCCTTAGGTATTCACCAGGGCAGGGCAACCATCATTGCTGCGTTGTGGGTCTGTACGTGGGGGAGGGTGTCTGAGAGAGAACAATGCACCTTTCTCAGCTCTCAGCTGGCTTCCAGTCACTTCCCTACATACCCACAAGCAAATTGGGCCCTTCTGGTGCTGATTCCCAGGTTGGTGGGTTCGTGTACATTCTAAAACCTTATGGGTCTCTCCAACGAACTCTCTTGTGAGACTGGGAGTTTCTCTTGCTGCCACAAGCCCCAAATGTTTTTACAGTCAGAGGCTTTGAAGCTTTATTTCTCCATGCTGGAACCCTGGGTTGCAAGGTCTATCTTGCTCCCCAGTTGTTCCTCCCAATTTACCTGCATGCAAATGTGGGACCACTTGGTCTGCCAGTCATCGCCTTGCCATGAGTCCTCTCCCCCCCAACTGCCCATCTCCACTCCTCCTACCAATCTGGATGAATGTTTCTTCTCTAACTCCTTGGTTATTGGACTTCCATACAGTTTGATTTTCTGTCAGTTATTTTTTGTTTTTAAATTTGTTGTAGTCCTTCTTTTGGTTGTGCAAGGAGGCAAAGTGTATCTACCTGTGCCTCCATCCTCCTTATGCCTTTTAAATCAACCAAAATATTTTTTCTTCTCTCCTGAACCTCACTGGAATTGTCTTCAGCTTTATCTCTCATTCATCACTAACGTTTTAGTTCATTGTTTGCATTTTCTTCACATTCAGTGAGGGCACAAAAAATGTTTTTGAATGGACATAAGTTGTATTGCCTTTAGTAAAAGTTTGTGTTTTTTTTTTACTTTATTGTTGTTCAATTACAGTTGCCTGCATCCTCTCCCCTCCCCTCCCCCCTCTCCTCCAATCCCACCTCCCTCCCCTGCCTCCCTCCTCCCCCTTGGTTATGTCCATGTGTCCTCCATAGTGGTTCCTTAAAAGTTTTTTTTTCAAAATATTTCTTCCTCTATTTAGTCCTATGCCTATATATGTATACTTGTTTTTAGAACAAGGTAGATGCTTTTGTAGATTTCACATCAGTTTTCTTGAATTTTCAGACTTACATACAAGCACTTCTTGCTATTCATGATCACAGTTGGTTTTCCCCATAGGTCCCCTGGACGCTACTGGAGTGACCTTCATCCTCACCTGGGGAGCTGGAGGAGCAGGCTCAGACTCATTGCTCAGCGATTCCATGGTCCACAGAAAATGGGAAGGAACATGGAGAACCATGTTCTTAGAACCATGTTTCTTGGCTAGAACCAATCACATTTACCTTTCTAGATGTTTTCATGCTGTGTTGACTGAAACTGCTGCTTTAGGGACTGATGTTCTCTTGTCAGTTCTCTGTGCAGTCCATTTTCTCCTCTCATTTCCTGTGTGGCTAAATCCACTCTGTTGTGTGGCTTTGTTATGTCTTGTGTTTGAGAGGTACCCCACTGGGTGAAGAAAGAGACCATCCAGGCTGACAGGGCCCCAGCTTCTTAGGAGAAATTTGCAGCCAGGAGAAGCCCAGTTTTACTAAGATTTCTGCTTGGTGTTATCTGTCCTTCCATAGGAACTTCTGGTATAGCTGCTTCTGGTACAGCTACTTTTTTTTCCCCAAAAGAAGATTTGGGTCAAGATTCAAGAGTCCTTCTTTTGCTTTCACTTCTAACACACTAATTTCACAGAGAATCAAGAGTTCTGCCAAGAGGCAGGAGCGTTCTATGAAGGGGGCATGCGAGTCCTCAAGGCTTCTTTTAATCTAGCTCCATCTGCACTTTATATACAAGAAATTCATTAAACTCTGGCATTCTGATGATAGCCTTTCCTGGATTCCAGCACTCAATCTATTTTTAGCTTCCTTTGATTATCACTGTTGGTTTTTGGGAAAGGGATGTTGGACATCTGGGCTTAAGTTGCCATCTCTAGAAAAAGTGACTGTTCAGCTCTTTAAAGAGACTTATTTCCTACACATCAAACAAGGAAATTTATGAACGTAATACCAAACCAATTATTTTTTTCTATGTCAATCTGTATTGTGTTTCAAACTTATTAATGGGAATGTATAAATATTACCAAACAGAACTTCCTTTTCCTACTTACAGTCATTACTGGTGGATGAATAATTCATTAAAACACACATACATGCACTTATACTTTTCTAGGCAACTAGATTATCTTACCAAGAATCACTGACTTTACCTACCAACCCTGAAGCCCTATTCTTTCTATGTTGTCAAGACTGAGGGTCACACTCATGGGCAGGGATATGCCCATTAAAAAATATCCCTTAAAGTGATTTTCTTAAACCAATTGAGGGTAATTCTCAAATTAAATGCCTTGGTCCTTGCCGGTGTGGCTTAGTTGGTTGTAGTGCTGTCCTGTGCATCAAAGGGTTGGGGGTTAGATTCCCATCCAGGGTATGTGCCTGGGTTGAGGGTTCAATCCCCAGTTGGGACACATATGGGAGGCAGCCAATCGATGTTTTCCTCTCAACCACCCCTCTCTTCCCCTCCCTCTCTCTTTAAAATCAATTAACATACATTTAAAAAGTAAAAAAAAAAATAGATGCCTTGTCCTCTATTCTAATTTGCCACCATCCCACTCCTCAGTGGAGAATCTGGAAAATCTTCTTGGCCTGATACAGATTCAGTCTGACTTTAGTAAGATCCCAGACCCTACCCTTACAACCAGTTTTGGGCACTCTGACTTTTCACTCCCCTCACCTGACCTATTCTTATCTGTGACTTCTCTAATCCTACCCTGATGTGGATAGTTCAAAGCTACCTTGCCCAACTTTTATATAATTCACCCAAATAAACAGGACCCTCGCAAACCATGTGAACCTTAAAACTGTGTGAATACTCGCCTTCTCCATGGATCAGTAAAGCCAGAAATATATTAAGTGACTTTTTCCCATACTTTAAAATTCTAGTTTATTGGATATTTGGGGAGATATTAGGTGATTATGGTAAGAGGAGTGTTTTATATCTAATTCCAGAAGACATTTGTTGACTGCAATTGGCATTGCCTTAGCAACTTCATCACTAAAATTGAGTTCTAAACAACTGGGAAGAATAAGTCAGGGCTGAGCCTTTCTAACTTTTTCAGAATGTGACATTCTGGATTTGAGAAACCAGGGAGAGCTGGTATTAACCAAAAGTATCAGTTCAGAACTCCTGTGGGTATATAGAGCAAGGGAATATGGTATAAGGGAATATTTAATATGGTATAAGTCCATATTTAAAAGAAACTTCATTCTAGAAACAATGAAACCAACATCTATAAAACCTATTTAAAAAGTTACACTAGAATCTACTGAGCCAATTATGTATTTTATGTTTTCATCATCTGTTCATACCCACAGAATTTTCTATAGGTTCTTTTTATTAAACCAAGAACTTCTTTGTAAACAGATTAGATCTATAAAGTGTTCATGGTTTAAAAGTGCACCCACTATTCCAGCAGTAGCTGTGAGTGCCATGGAGTGTGTGGAGCAGATAGATAACCCCCATGAGCTGATGAACACAATGGTGCTGGAGGAGAGTCTCCAGAGACCCTAGACCACGAGGAAGACAAGCAAGTGGGTCCTAGAGCAAATTAAACTTGAACCATTACTGGAAGCAAAAATGGCAAAACTGACACTGTCTTACTGTGTGCACACCATGGGCAAGCAGGGTTCTTTGGAAAAGACAATAATGCTGGGGAAAATAGAAGACAGCAGGTAAAGAGGAAGACCACACATGAGATGGATTGCCTCCATAGAAGAAGCCATATGTGTGAGTCTCCAGGACCTGAACAGGGCTGTTGATGACAGGACATTGTGGATATCACTCATCAGGGGTGATAGGCAACTCAGCAGCACGTAACACACACAGGGAGCTAGCTCCATGAGGGCAGGTACAGGCACCTGCCCTGTTCCCTGCTGTATCTCAAGTCTGTATACAGTAGGTGCTCAGTATTTATTCAATCAAAGTCATCCTAACATAGAGACTGAGCTCATAGCTAATGCACAATAATGAGAAAGGGTCACTTTTTAAAAAATGTTTTAATGATCTTTCTACAAGTCTGACTGAACCTTAAAAAATAATAGTAATTAGGCATAATGCTAATGTTTTGTCAAAGTATAAAAGAGAAATTGAAAAGAAATGAGAAGTTGGAACAGTAGATATTTCTTCACTTTTTCTAGAGAGATAATACCTAAAAGTTCTAAGAGATCAACAATCCTTCTAAGAGTTGGATCAGCAAATATGCATATAAACAGAAAACAGAAGCAAATTGGCCGCACCTTCACCCTCTCCTGGGTGGGCCAGTCTTTCTGAAAGCCCTCTTTCTCTTGACCGGACTAAGGGCTTCACACCTGTGTCCAAGCCAGACCTTCCCAGGTAACTACCTCCCCTGCCTCTGCTCCTAGACAGATGCTGGCAGTCTCCACCTCCCACGGGAATTCCTTCAGCTTCCCAAGCCGGAAGCCCTGGGAATGGCAAGGGTCATAATTAATGGTTTT
Organism: Micronycteris hirsuta; assembly: GCA_004026765.1. Taxonomy (NCBI): domain Eukaryota; kingdom Metazoa; phylum Chordata; class Mammalia; order Chiroptera; family Phyllostomidae; genus Micronycteris; species Micronycteris hirsuta. The sequence continues at coordinate 59,221 of PVJI01002328.1, read as the reverse complement.
TAATGGCCTTGCCTTTGATATTCACTTGTTCTTGTTCCTCGCATAAATTTAGTTTCAACTCTGTATAAATGATTACACTTCACCTAAACTACTCTGTGAAACATTGGACAAGTCTCCTTTTGTGTGGTAAGAAAATCTCTGTTCCAGGAATACTCCATGCTGAAATGTGCTCCACGTAAAGGGACTGGCTAGATCGTATGGGGGTTCTAGATGAACAAGGAGTTGCCCACTTTGTTCTTTAGACCCACGAAAACCTACCTACCATCTTTTATGGGGTATTAAATACATATTTTTAGTCTTGGTATCAAATAGAAATCACCTCCTTGTGAAAATATCTTAGAGTATTTATCCATTTTAAAGGCAAATTAAAGTGACATGACAGTGATAAAAGGATAAATGTTCAAAGATCCATTAATCAAGAAACATTTTCACAACAAAATTTACCACAATCATTTATTTTGTATTTCCTAAGTTAGTTTTCAAACATTTGGGGCACAGAGTTAGTACATGTTAACTGTATTACATGGAAACTCTTAACAATTCCAAATGTGGGTTCTGCGACACAGATACTTTGGAATAATAAACTCTATGTGTGACTTGTTTCTCACTATTTTAACATTTTAAAGAAATCTGTTTCAGTGGAACTCAGTGAATAGTTGAATCATGTACATTTAATTTTCCTGTTTATATTGACTTAGCTCATCACAGCATTGCTCATGTTACAGGTTTATTCCTTTAGAGACCTGAATGTTATTAAATGTCTCTACATCAGAGATTAGCAAACTTTTTGTAAAGGATCAGTGAATACTTAATTTTTAGTTTTTCAGCCCTTGGTCTCTCTGTTGCAACTACTCCATTCTGTCGTTGTCATGTGAAAACAGACAATGTGTTAGCACAGATAAACCCAATGAATATCACTTACAAAACCATGTGGCCCATGAACCAAAGTTGGATGACCTCTGTGCTGGGGAAATAAGGCGTCTACCTGCCTGGAGGGGCTGACAGTGTTGGGGGAGGAGGCACTGTATGACTAAGCCCCTTGTGATGTCCTTGGGGCTGGAAGGATCAGACCGAGAGGAGCACAACAGTGTATGGAGGTATAGAACATCAGGAAGACGGGGGCCTCAAGCTAAGTTTTAATTTTATGTATTTTAATTGTGATAGAATTCTACATTATCCCAGTTCCAATTTTAGTTGATCGAGCTATGAAAATGACAATGAACAAAGGTAAGTTGGAGGTGATAAACACTGGAGTTTAGCTTTGAAAGGTAGACTAGCCAGGCAGGTATTTTGTTTTCCATTTATTTGACAAATGTTGACTGAGATACAATCATGTGTTAGTGGATTTCTAGACATCAGGAAGATGGCAGTAAGCCATGTAGGCTAGGTCCTTACCTTCCCAGTGTGATATTCCAGGGTAGACAACAATAAGTGTTTGCAACCAGGTGTGTGTGTGGGTGTGTGTTCTTGGGGAGTAAGAGTGGGTAGGCACAGTGATAAGGATGGGAGGGGAGAGGGGAGAGGAGGAAGAGGGCAGGAGAAGAGGAGAGTGGTAGGAAATGAGATCAGGGAGGGGCCAGGGATGGACCCTGCAGGGCTTTATAGACAAGGAATAGGGCCACAAATTGGGAATGTGTGAGATGGGACTTACTGGAGGCTTTTGGATGGGTGAGGGTCATGCCCTGATTTACCTGCTGAAAGCTCCATCTGATGACATGTAGAAAACAGGTATCAGAGAGGAAGAGATGGAAAGTTGAGATAGTTTAGAGGCTCTCACAGGAGTCCAGATGGCCAGCGATAGTGACCTGACAAGAGTGCCCAGATGACATCTCACCTACCCACCTCGGCAGCCATCTGCTCCCAAGATGGTTTCCCATGTGGCCATTGGTGGGACGCCAGAGTTTCTTGGCATATGGGCCTCTCCACAGGGCTGCTTGAGTGTCCTCATGACATGGTGGCTGGCTTTTGTCAGGACAAGTAATCCAGGAGAGCAGGGAAGAGCCACAGAGTCTTCTGTGACCAGCCTCAGAAGCAACATGTCATCACTACTGAAGAGTCAGTGGGTCACACTTTAGTGACATGTGGGAGGGGCTGCACAAGGGCAAGGACACCAAGAAGCTGGATCTTTGGGGTCATCCTGAAGGCTGGCTGCTCCCCTCATTTTGCTTGGTCAGGTGTGAGGTAAGACATTTTCTGTAAGGCCCCAGTTTGTCTCAATTCAGACAGCTTGTGAACCTCACTTTGAGAAACACTGGTAAAGGCAAAGAGGTCAATAAAAGGATTTGAACTGAAGAGAAAAGTGAATTAGACTTAATTTCAGAAAGAAATCCTCCTTCCATTGCTGCTCTCAGCACCAGCCACTGCCATCTCTCCCACAGCAACTCAGATGCTACACCATTTATCACATGAGGGCAGCTCAGGCCAACTTAAAATCAAATAATCATGTCCTCCCTGCCCCCAGTAGAAGAGCAACTACAGCGGTGTCTTCTGTTTAAAGTAGACCTCAGCCAGTTAAGTCAGGCACTTACATAGGTCCTTTTGGATAGCTGATCTCAGCTATAGAAAACTTTAGGTGGGTGAAGGTTAACTGTCTAATTCTCCTAACCTCATAATGTGATTATAATGAAAGCAGATATTAGAGTCAATTAGACCTATGAAACCTTTTAAATCTGGCTTTATGAACAAGCAAATATAAAATTCCCTACAACCTGTTCTGTAAGCTTGATGGAGCCCCAGCTACTTCCCTTGAAGTGGGATGCATCTGTATCTTTTGAACTATACCACTTTACCAGAGTGTTGAGTGCTGTTGTAATTAGCCAAGGCTTTCCTAAGAAAGTCAGAAAGCATGATCACTATGAGAGAGAACTTTACCTGTCATCTTGGCCAGGGTATATGCCCAGTTGGTCAAACTCCAGTCTAGATGTTGTGAGAGTACTCTTAAGAAGTGTTTATCATTTAAATCAGTAGACTTAGAGTAAAGAAGATCACTCTCTATACAGTAGACAGGCCTCGTCTAATCAATGGAAGGTTAAGAGCAAAGACTGAGGTTTCCCAAAGAAGAAATTCTGACTTAAGACTGAAACAGAGACACACTGCCTGATTTTACAGACTAAAGATTTCAGACTCAAGGCCACAATATCAACTCCTCCCCAAATTTCTAGCATGCCAGTCTGTCCTGCAAATGTCGGGCTTATCAGTCTCACAATTTTGTGAGCCAATTGCTTAAAATAAATCTGATTCTTGGATAGATAGATAGATAGATAGATAGATAGATAGATAGATAGATAGAAAGATAGATAGCTAGATTGATAGATGTAGGTTGGTAAATACATAGATAGATACATTGATGTGTGTGTGTGTGTGTGTGTGTGTAAGAGAAAGAGAGAAGTGGTGAGGCAGGGAGAAGAGGGAGGGAAAGGAGGAGAGACAGAGAGAAGGAGAGGGAGAGGGAGAGAGGAAGTGGGAGAGAGGAAGAGGGAGAGGGAGGGAGAAAGAGAACCTGTTGGTTCTGTTTCTGTGGAGAAGCCTAACCAAACAACCACCTTTTCACACGACCAGAAACTATCTAACTCAAAGGTTGGACAGAGGGTTGATGTGGATTTCGTCCTGCAAAATCCATGGGGGACCGTAACCGAATGCGTGAATCAATCTCACCCAGAGACATGCTTGGAGAAGGAAGTCCGGATGCCATGGGTCTTTCCCTTCTCGTCTGGAAAGGCCTGTGGCATCCGGACTTCCTTCTCCAAGCATGTCTCTGGGTGAGATTGATTCAAGCGTTCGGGTATGGTCCCCCACAGATTTTGCGGCACGAAATCCGCTTCAGGGTCATTTAGGAGACCAGCCTCAGCTACCTTCCCTATATTTAGGTAGAACTTTCTAGACCCATAATCCCTGCGTGTACAAGGTGGGGAGCATCTCTCAAATATTTTAGCCAATTGTGTAATCTTGAACACAATTATTTTCATCCACAAGAGTTCATCTCTCAGATTGCCAATCTAGCAATCTACTATTTTTACTGATTAAATCCCATCTCTGACCTGCAGGATGCTAATCAGCCAACTGCCGTGTGACTGAGAGGTGGATGGTGGCCTCTGGTGAGATGTGAGCTGAAGTCCTATGGATTCTGACCCTTCCCAGGCACTCTCCCCTGACAGCACGCTGTCTACACTGCAGCCATGATGTTTCACCCAACAGGGAGCTTCAGCTCTCCCTGTGGTGAGCATCCCTTATCAGAACATCTTGTTCCTGAATCTCTCCACAAACAGATCTCTCCACAAATGCCCATTCGCAAACAGTAAGGACATTCTGCTTTTTGCATAGGATGAAGCAGTTTTTGAGGTGAGATGAACGGTGGCCACTGTCTTCCTTAGCTCCCCCTTTTCTGGGTGGCAGATCTCACAGATGCAATCCTCCTTCCCCAGATCACACCTCCACCCATCTCCCTCTCTCAGAGTTCTCAGAAGAGAGTGGGTGTTATGGGTTGAATTGTGTCCCCTTCAAAATGTACTGTTGTAGTCCAAACACCCAGGACCTGTAAAGGTGACCTTATTTGGAAGTAGGGTCCACACACAGCTGCATAGGGATGAGGTCATTACAAAGAGTCTTAATACAATGTGGTTTATGTTCCTATATAAAGGGGGTATTTGGACACAGACACAGACACAGACAGGCATAGTGGGAACATGATAGCCATCTATAAGCAAAGGGACACCTCAGGCTACCAGAGTTGGGAGAGTGGTCTGGAATGGGTCTGTCCCTGGCACTTTCAGAGGAGGTGTAGCTCTGTTGACATCTTAATTTAGGACTTCCAGCCTCTAGCTGGGAGAGAGTAATTGTCTGTTGTTTTAAGCCACTCAGGTTGAGGAGATTTGCCACAGGAGTCCTGGGAGCTCACCAAGTAGGGAATGGGGGAGGACTTCGCAGCAGGGGTGGAGGTGGAATTGGGCAGGCTCCAGTTGGGCTGTGCTTCTGCTCCATGCGATGTTGACAGAAGTGACCTGGTGGTGTTCACCTGGCAGATCAGCTGGTCTAAATGGCCCACGACAGCTTCCTTCCCAGGTGTGGTGTCCAGTGGCTGAAAGGCTGGAGTTGGCTGAGCCTGTCAACCGAGATTTTATGCATAGACTCTGGCAAGACAGTTTCAAGCTATTCCAACTTATTCCATGGTGACTCAAGCCTTCCTCAGAAAATATTCTAAGACGAGAAATTGGGTACTTACAGTTTCTGAAGACCCAGGTCTGGTAACTGCGCATTCCATTGGTTAAAGCAGCCACTAAACCAGACCATAGTCCCAGGGAGGGGATTAGACACCACCTCTCAGCGGGTGGTGGGCAAAGGGTGCACAGTCATCTTGACTTTTCCGCCACGAGTACCGAAACTCTTGGGATTTGTCCAACCAAGGCCATGCCTTTGGAGTTCACCTCTACGGAGAAAACACAGTTACAACCACCAGGTCTGAGATATCCACATTCATCTCTGCCCATCACACTGTTCCACATGAATAGTCTTTGTGCATCTGCTCTCTTTTTTGAAAACAAACTGCCTTCCATTGCATAATTAGGTAATTGTACTCTCTCTTGACGTAACTTATTTGGAAAGCCTTTGCCTTGGAAGAAGCTCATCTCCTTGGAACCCATGTTCAATTTCTACCTCAGTGAAGCTGAGACCACCCACTCTTTATGCAAACATATCTATAGCTCTTTGTTTCATATATTAAACAAAGCAAAACAAAAAGTGTCTTCATAGCTCGCCTGAAATGAAGCACACAATCCCACGTGGAATTAGAGGATGGAGCTTGGCCAATGCACTGTTCATCCCAGTTACAGCTGTATGTCTGTTGTTACGGCAACTGCTGCAAGTGGTAGGTTTGGGCTTGTACATCTTGGGGGGTGGGGAGCTTGTCTCAAACTGGTATACAAAGAGAAGGTCTGCTCTTCATCTAAATAACGGTGGGCGTGTTTTAGAAATTGCTTTTGTTTAACTATTTAGAACTTCATCTCCTAAAATATAAAATTTGTACTCTTTCTCTCATTTATGTTATTCATAGATACTCATCTTCCTGTATCACCAGGCTATAATTAAAGAACACAGAAATTCTATCTACTGATTCCTCCTCCAATATTCTTTTAGAGACTCTCCCCCCATGATTGACTTGTAGGAATATGCCAGCTTCATACACAGATTCTCCATATTAAATTAGCTTTGCCCAAGTTCTCTCTCTGTCTTCCCCCTCCTTCCTCTCTCTCTTCCTCTCATCTATCAAACTGATTGTATTGTATGTGCCAGATTACTAAGCCCCCAAGAGCTCAAGATACAAACTGTGGAGTCCAAGGAAATATATGCCTTCTTTCTGGGAGAATTTGCTCTGAACATGAAGAGTTTGATTCCTCACTCTTCATGCAACATACCTTGTCACATGCATTGTCCCTGAATGCCCTGGAATGATTAAGACATGACTCAAGTACACAAAACTAACATCACTCTCTTAGAATGGGAGAGGATGGGAAAGGAAAGAACTCATTCCCAAATGTTCCATGGGAGCCAGACTTCATGTTGAGATGTGGCCACATGCCACTGGTTCACATCTGCCTGCCTGTGGGACAGGCGTGCAGTCTTTGTGACATTTGGCCTCTGCCTATACCGAGAACCAGACACACTCCTGGTAACGTCTCCTGCCTTCAGGAGCAGGGCTCCATCTTACGCATCTAAACAGCCCGCAGGCACCTCCCTGAGCCCCCATCATTATCTGAGGACTCACCAATATTCCTTCAAAAGACAACCATTAATTCTAGCGTATTGTGATTTAAAACTATGCCACATGACCTTCTGGTGGTTGGAACTGTCATGATGTTAGGTAAGGACAAGTTATTAGAAACCTAGACAAGATCTATGTCTTTCTAAATACGGAAACTCTGACTTGTAGCCACGGGAGTGGGTTACAGGTCCTGATGCTAATGACGCCTGTCAAATGCCACATTTCAGGATTCGGGACAGTCTTGCCCAGAGGCACATATGATGTTCTCTCAATTTCCTTCCAGTCTCAGTTTTAAATATGGAAAATGTATAGCTTCCCTCTACGTTACCAGCACATTGATGTTCCTAACGGAATATTTCAAGACATCCCTAAAAAGTTTTCAGAATTAGATTTTTTTTTCTCTGAGACAGAGAATCCCTATCTTACTTTTGTGATACTGTGAGGTAGCTTCACTTATTTTTTATGCTTCTTTCTTTGGAATAGAGCAAAAAAGATTTTTAATTTGCTAAAGCAATTTTAAATAATATCAAGTATCTATGAGGCAACTTATTCCACATAAAGATACTCTAAATCTACCTCAATTAAAAAAATAATTGACTAACATAATTTTTATAGCTAGTAACAAACCAAATATGGTTATGTTAAACTAAATGTGTAATTTATTACAAAGATCTAGCACATCATAGGCACTTTATGGAATAGAACTACAGACTAGAAGCAGGAAATAGAAACTCAAAAGCTCTAAGCCTGTCCTGCAAAAACATGGGTTCTCTGGAGCCCACTTCCCTCTGTGCCCCTCCTCCCCTTTCTGTCTGTGGTCTGGCCATTTCTGCACATTCACACGTGGAGGGTGACAGCCAGATGATGACCACTCCACACCCCATTCCCATCAGCTCAGGGGACAGCCTGTGGTTCCCTAGAATCTCTTCGTCCCAAGCCCACATTAGTGAAGGGAATGAATGAGCTTGAATCAGGTCATTCATGATCAGGTCCGCTCATGATCCTGAAGTTCCCATAAATCAGGAACCCTGAGGGAGCAGAGACTTTTGTTTGGCCCATTCCCTACTCGTCCCAAGCCCTCCTCGTGTGGAAGGTGGAAAGGTAAAGATCTAAGTTCAGAACTTGCCTTGTGACATACAGCACAACCAATGAAACAAAAGCAGATGCCTACAGGAGAGTCAGGGGCCTTTGATGACATGGGTGTTCCCCCTTCTGCTCCTCCTTCCTGACTTGCGCATGAGCATGATGCTTGAAGATGCTACAGCAGCCATGCTGTGACCATGAGGCCACCATTTGAGGACAAAAGCCAGCAGAGTAACTAACACAGAGCACACCTGACAGGCCCAGCCCTAAAGGTACAGTCAGGGCAAGTGTATAAATGGAGGCACACAGGCCATGGTGTGCAGGCAAGTGTGTAACAACCAGCAATCGGGCAGAACACCTGATTTCCAGTGTTTGGCTTTCCGTGGTATAAATACTCCCAGCCACTTTCAAGCTGCTGATGAAAAGGTAACAAACAGTTCTTGCCAGCCATTTTAAGTCAGCTCTGGCACACAGCTATTTCTCATACTATATGTCTATATACATAAAAGTTAAAAGTCAGGCTGGCACTCTTGATAACAAAGAAAGCAGATTCCTCCTCCTGCCCTGACCAACACAGCTTCTTAACCAGTGAGATATTCAGGAAGATTCAGGATTCTCTACCAGAGCTTGGTGGTTTCATGAGTCCTGGTTGTGGCCCAAGTCTGCTCTGCATCTCTTCACCTCGTGTGTCTGTCCACACACGTGAATATCCAAGTTTGTGCCTCTGAACGTGAGACACTGTGCCCCACAATCATCCTTTGCCCTTTCTTTGGGTTGCGTGTACAGCCCTGGAGTCGACGAGGCAGGGGAAAAGCCCACACAAGCTGCAAAAGAGGCTCAGAGCTTTCTGGCAAGGAACGGGTATGTCCCCTGTCCATGCAGCTTCTGCTACTGAGAAAGCACACAGAGGAAAAGGGCAGGAGTGGTCCTCCCCTGGCCCAGGGCCCTCCCACCCGGGCGTAAAGTCCTAGGTGCATTGGAGCGTGGAGTCCTAAAAGCCATTGTCATGGGCCTGCCATGGAAAACCCCACGTTTTAAAACCACTTTTAAACAAATTGTCAGTTATTTGCAGTCAGTAGCTCCCCAACTGATCCATCAAGGAAGAGAGAAGGACACAGAGCAGAAACACTACGAAGGAAAAGAAACAGAAGGAGGCTGCTCTGGTCGTGAGCAGAAGACAGAGTCTGCAGACTGTGGGGGCGTTCCAACTCCCAGCCTGAATAAGGACCACGAATTGTCTCTTTCCTGATAACTGTCTTTACTTAAGTGAGTATAACTGACATATAACATTATATTAATTTCAGGGATACAACATGATGACTAAATGTATGTATACATTGTGAAAAGCTCACTACAGTAAGTCTAGTTGACATCCATCACTGATCATTCTTTTTAGAGGATGCAGACAGGGAGAAACTGCTACAATATTCCTAGGAAGAAAAATAAAGTATCACATATTATCTTTTTTCTAAAGAGACAAAAATGACCTTACCTCAGAATTTTTTCTCTATAACATAATGCCAGAAGGAAATATAGCAAAGCTTCCAACTTCGGGAATAAAACAAAGCTGCAGAGTTTTTTACACCCCTCAGAGCTTTTCTGGTTTCTAGTAAGCACGTAGCAACTCAGAGCATGCCAGGTTTCAGACGGTATACTACATGTGCACCCAACTCTAGTCATTCGGAGATGCCTCTTGAATCGGGCTACAGAAAAATTTAACAATGACTAATTCAAAATGCAGAGCAGGCATTAAGGGAAAGGACTGGCAATTAGTTATAAATCTGGTGGACTGGATTAAGGTTTAAGAATTCTTATTTCATATAAAAATAATAAAATATCTCAAGTCAATTTTGAAAAATAATCTTGTTTTTATAAAGTGTTAAAATATAGTCATTCTGTAAAACTGTCAGGTTCTAGAGGGTGTTGCCAAGTCTGATGGAGAATTAAAACGAGCTGGATGTGTCACCCTGTGTAGGAGCACATGTCACCACTGCTCACCCTTGACACTAACAATTAGGAAACACAGGACCACTTCCTTAAAACCAGAAAATAATAATACAAACGATGTAAATAGACAGGCTGCTGTCATAGGGAATTGACTGGGAGAAGTGAGAAACAGCCTCCTGTGTCCACACGGCTGCAGACGGGTTTCAGTAAAATCTGTGGGAGCTGGACATGGGCAGAAGTTTCCATCTAAGGAAACTGTCCCCAATGCCTTGAACAGTGCTTACCCCACAGGAGGTGTTTAATAAAAAACTGTCCAATACATCAAATTGCCTCCTCCCCCGAAAACACTGAAAAATAGGCAGTGCACTCTCTCACCCTTACCATTACAAGTTGAGCAGTGGCCAGGTTAAGAGGCCAGATAGGGGCAGAGCTCAATCTATACCAGGTCTGGATGCCAGGCCTGTACGTGCCATCTCACCTTTTATGTCAAGATGTCACCTTGCTATCACCTAATGTCTACAGAAATCTCTGGTACCAAACTTGCGTCAGTGGAGTTATCACTTTAACGTGCTGTGTGGGTGCTGAGTGACACTCACCCAGTATCAGCACTTCGGCAATTCCCAATCGTTAACTGAAAGTTGCAGACTCCTGTGAGTCATCCTCAGCATGATGTCCAGTGAAGTTGGTATTCACTTCTGCCCCCATGTGCAAAAATACCAAAAACAAGAGAAAACCTCACCTATCTGTGGAGTCATCCAGGACAAATAAATGCCCTCTAGATTACCTGAGACTTTGTAATGGGCAGAGATAGCTTTTCATACTTTGGTGAGTTGTAAGTAAATACATGCAACTAATATTAAGTAAATTTCACGGTCTCCTGAGGCTAATTATGGTCTCCATATTTCTTAAATCACTTGATTTTTTAAAATTGTGAATCCCACACAGAGAAAATTATTCAAGAAGCATTTTCAGCTTTTAATATGCATTCCTTCATTCTTTGAGAATTTTAAAGTTTGAATTATTTTCTAAATTCTAGCTAAGCGAATTCTATCTGCAGCAAGTGAATAGTTTTTTAGGTATAATTTATTCTTGCTGTTGAGGTTTTTAGATGTATAGACAAATAGAAAAAAGATTTCCAAATTGATGTGAGCTCTCCAACTAAATCGAATGGAGGCAATGGGGGAAGAGTGGAGGGGGAAGTAGAGGGGATAATGGACTGAGCTTCAGGGCCCTGCCAGGACACGCCCAGGCATGGCTGCCTGGAAGCCTCATGGCCTCCCACAGTGTCAGGGCCACAATGGGAAGACTGAAAAGCAAGGAACTGCCCAAGGCTAACCAGAGGGTTAAGGCCCCAGCCATGCTTTCATTTTGCTCTATATCAAGATGAGTATCAAAATTCAAACTGGTTCTCTGCAGCTCAAAAATATTATTTCTGTAAAGCCAACATCTTATTTTATTGTCAAAACAGTGCAAGAGGTGGAAATGTTTATACACACTTTACATATTTCAGAACTACTGTACTTTAATAATCACACATGGATTATCATGATATCTAAGCAAGTGTAAATTGCATGAATTTTTCAGTCTTCATTAAAAAATAGAAACTTCACGGTTTAGATTAATCTTAAGTGATGAGTCTTGCCATACGTTCTTGGACATAAACTATGATAAAGACTGAGCTGGGTATTTTGTCAAGCAAGTCATTAATCTGTGCCACGAAGCAGACAATTATTAAATGGCCAGCTCATGATCTCAACTCTTAGTCATGAAGCCCAGAAGGGCAGAAAACTGAGAATCCTGTCAAAACCAAAGTAACAGTGTGCATTTTCAAGTAATATATGCTAAGCCACACTCCCAGAGATCTTCTCAGCAATGCTGCAAACGGAAAGGAAATGACAAGGGAACCTGTCCCCAGCTTTGGGTTCGGTGTGACACGGCGGGACTACCTCCACCATTCCTGAGGTCATAGCATCTCTCTTGTAGGAGCTCAGCTTGCTGAAAGGAAAAAGATACATTTTTCAACCATTGTGCTGGAATCTGTCTCCTCACGATTTCCCACCTTTGGCTTTTCTTATGATAACAAAGGTCAAGTCGACTCCGTATTTTACTTGACAGCTCTTCAGTTTGACAACTTTGCGTCATGAACTCCTCGTGGCATTGTCTGGGCTGACAGGACGCAGGGTTGTCACTGGCTCCCCTCCACTGCCAGGCGCACCTACGGGAGAGGTGTAGGAGGCAGGCACTTTGTTAACAGGAGCCAAAAATGCCCCCACCATCTCCACATGCCAACATTACGTATCTGCATTTCACTGTTTTGTGAATATTTCAGACGTATTCAAAGCATCCTAGAAAACTTTCTATCAGAATTTTTTCTATATATTCCATAGGCAAGTAATAATGAAATCCAAGACGTTTCGGGGTCTGTTGCTCCTGTTTCCTAAGCAATGGCCAAGTGGAGAGTTTACGTACCTCACCTCTGGTCTTTGCAGAGTCCGTGCACCTCTACTTTTCTGAATAAAGAGCCGGGGCTCTGAGTTACCCCAGGAGTCTGGCCAAGCCATGGAAAGCATGCGAGGGCACATAAGGTGTTTGCTTCCTCACACCACTCTGCTTGGGGGACGTCCAGAGTCTCAGTAGAGCCAGCAAGCAGCTGCAATGGCTTTACTGCAACCCTTCATGGAGCCGTCTATGTGTTGGGTTCTGGTCTTAGCACTTGCCTGATCTAGACTCTCTGACCCTCACAATAACCTTGTGGAATAGGTTCCATCATTATCCCCTTTCTACAGCAGGGAAACTGAGACAGGTGGAGGTTAGTGCCCTGTCCAAGTCCCGCAGCTTCTCAGCAGTAGAACATGGGCAGCCTGGCTCCATGCTGTGGTTTTGACCACAGAGGCTGGCCACTCATCGGTGATGCACCCGGATGTCTCTTACCCATTCCAGTGTGCCAGTTTAAGCTCAGGGTTCCCCTGGAAAAGAGAACCCACTGAGAGTTTGAATGTTTACTGTTCTTGGAGACTATTCTGTTACTATAGTGAGATCGCATCCCTGTAAAAAAACAGGGGCATTTTGGTAATACCATTTGTTCTATCTATAAACGCCATTCCCTGGAGTTGATTGAGTTCTATAATATGTCCTTGCTCTTCTAAGCAATCCGCACTGAAAAGACATCCTATTGGGATGAACTGCAGTGACACTGCCAAACACGCCCTCAGTTCTGTAACTCCTGCCCAGTGTTGGAGCGCCACCTACACTATGCGTGAAGCAGGATGAGCCACTGTGTGATGGACGCTACAGCAACGGGAAGGCCACGCCACCTCCATGTGCACCAGACATAGGGGCTAATGGGCTATCCCACGAGGCACAGGCAATGGAAGCTTAAAAACTTTACTAGCTATTGTGGAAATACATATCAAAACCACAATGAGAAAGCACCTTATACCTATTAGAATAGCTATTATCAACAAGACAAGTAATAACAAGTATTGGCAAGGTTTGGAGAGAAAGGAACCCTTGCACACTGCTGGTGGGAATGTAACTGGTACAACAACTGTGGAAAACAGTATGAAGTGTCCTCAGAAAATTAAGAATAGAGCTACCATATGACCCAGCAATCCCTCTTCTGGTTATCTACCCCCAAATTTTTAAAACATCTATTCATAAAGGTATCTTATCTCCTGTGATTATTGCAGCATTATTAACAGTTGCCAAGACATGGAAATAACCAAAGTGTCTTTCAGTGGATAATTGGATAAACAGATGTTGTACATACGTACAACGGAATACTACTCAGCCATAAAAAAGATGAAATACTGCCATTTGTAACAACATGGCCGGATCTTGAGAATAAAATTCTAAATGAAATAAGTCATATGAAAAAGTAAGAAACAATGATTTTATTCATATGTGAGATATAAAATTGAAAGCAACAAATGAACAAACAAGATAGGCAAACTCATAAATGCAGGCAATGGTATGGTGGTTGCCAGAGGGAAAAGCAGGTTACAGAGAGGGAGTGAAGGGTAAAGAGGGTCAAATACAAGGTGACAGAAGGATATTTGACTTTGGGTGGTGAGCACACAATGCAATACACAGACAATGTATTGTAAGTTCTACACTTGAAACCTGAATAATTTTATTAACCAATGTCACCTCAATAAATTCAATACAATTTTAAAAAATAGTTAATATGATGCCATTTTAACTTTTATCAAATAAAAAAGTTTAAAACTAAAATAAACAAACAAACAAAAATGAATGGCTCAAAGCATTTATTTATCCATTAGTGTTTATATTTATTTATGCCACAACTTTTCTCATAAAAAGTTTTACAGTAGCAAATGACATAACCGTTTTTAAGTGTTAAAATGTAAATATTGAATTTTTCTTTTAGAAATATGACCCACCTCATCTTTATATTTTTATCAATGTAACTTCTGAGAACATCAGGAAAATTATTTCTAAATGATGAATATAATATGTATTTTTTGAGCAAAGCTGAATGACAAAATATTATGGGATTGAAAGAAGTTATAGAATTTTAAAACAATTGTTTTCATTTTTTAAGTGTTGGAATGGATTTTCATTTCTTCCGAGACTAAAACAAAGGGTTTTGAAAGCAACCAGTCACAGGGACGCAAAGGACTCAGTGGGTATCACACAGGCAAGGAGGCTTCCCATGACTTTCTGCATTTCTGTGTCTTCTCCCCAGGTTCTTCCCCCTGATATGTGGCCCAGATCCCTGTTGCTGTGATTCGCGGAGAAGGTGTGCACTTTATTTGGGGGACAAGCTGCTCACGTGGAATTGGCCCCATTGTTTCTGGCCTGGATCTTCCTTCCACTATGAAAACAATTGGTATGAGTGAGCACCAGTTTACTTTGCAAAAAATATTACGATAAAGTTTCCAATTTATACTGAGTTGAGATACACCAAGAATATCAGTGCAATATATTGACCAATTTTTTAAACACAGTTGTGTGTTTTTCCATATGCATTTTTTATGATAAAAAACACAAATTATGTTTATTTATGAGTATGATATAGTCAAGCTCATTTTGAAAAGTTTTAAAGAAACATTTATCATCTGCTTAGCAAAATCACAAAAGCATTTTCCATAGCATTGGAAATGTCCATTTATCAACTAAGATTTATCAACCACATAAATTAATGGCTTTCCCGTGGTGATACCTTCGTCCCCAATGAACTGAGTGTTCAGAATGTAAAGCTGCAGAGTGCTCGCTGAGCTTGTGCAGAATACAATTGTGCTTATGCCCAAAGGACTGTCCACTCATTCATTTATTTCTTCCAAAAGCTTCTTGAGAGATTAGCATGTGCCAGGTACATCCCGGCCTCTCTGGTCTAGACTTTAACTGACCACACCTGAAATTCTCTTTGGAGGACATTCCCTGGGCTATTGAAGCCTCCTTGCCAGAATGGCAAAAGTCAAAGTGGCCAGAAACGTCCCTCCTCCCTCCAGGGCAGCCCTACATCAGGGGCTGTCTGCGGCAGAGGAAGGAGAAATTTGGAGACAGGACTTGACTCCAGAGCCCCTGTGAGATTCGGCGAAGGAGGGGCTCTGTGCGAATGGCATCCTCGCACAGCTCCTGCTTTCCCTGCCTGCTCCCCACACCTGGCATCACTGTGCGCACAGCTTTGTCTCCGGTGTGTTTCCAGGGGTACCTGACCTAAAAGGCAGGCTGGATAGCAGATGACAGAAATTCAAAATAAATACTTCTCACTATGATTAAGAATCATAACCTTATTTTCTACTTGATATGATACATTTTTAAGAATATTTGTGACAAATTAAATTGAAAACTCTTAATGTTTTCTAACTTCTGTAACAGTTTTATGTGCAATATGCAACACTCTGTCAACAGAGTCGCCTGTTGTCAGTTAAGAGAAATGCATTACCTAGACTAGGGCATCTGGGATTCCCTGGGGAAGTGATGACATTGGGTGCGCGTCTGATGTGACACTGTTATGCGTGTATGAAGCTCAGACATACAGAGATTAGAGAGTGGAAGGACATTGGTTCAGCCAATCAGAGCATTCCCTTCAACCACTAGTGACATAAAATGGACAGAGATGTTAGCTATGCTAATCTAGGGATTCCAGATTAAGAAAAGAAAAAGTAAGAAATCCTCCAAAGTGGAAAACTTCAACCTACTAAAATACATTAGGTCATTGATCATAACTCCCTGTGTAGACAAGCCCCATTTCCTCCCTCTGGCTGCAAGCCACCAAAGTCCTAACAAGGCTTGAATAAACTCACCTGAAGTGTGCCATATGCCTTTAGGTGAATGCTACCTACAACTCAGTTCCAAAATCAATTGAGAACATGTGGGAAAATAAAGGGCAAATGAAGAAATGTGATAGCTGGCCCCCAGTTCTGCATGACCAATTCCAGGAAAAGAAGGAGACTTTCCAGGTTGTTCTCCAGCAGGCAAAATTATAATTTAAAAAGAAACGATTGTTGTTACCACCTGAGTGCTAAGTTCCCATCTGCAGACATCCGCATGGCACATGTAGCAGACATCCGCATGGCACATGTAGCAGACAAAGGGCGCAACCTACCACTCTCCTTCTCAGGTGTGATCACAGATGGGACAGCTTAAGTCCTTTCTGGACGGAAGGGTAGTTGTGTGCCCACCTAATCTTCTCTGTTGGCTAACGGAGGCAGTTGATTTATCAAGCTACTCTGTAGAGACAGTAAACAGCCAATTCCCCTAATCCTCCCACTCTTCAGTCCATAGGCATATGTATTTGTGTGGGCAGAGAGCATGCCAATTATGAAAGTTTCATGTGCTGCAAACACAATTAGTAATTAGTAAGCTAGAATGTCTTATCAGATGCTCTTATCATCATTTTGCATCACTTGACTTACCATCAAACATTCCACACTTCTTGTCATAACAAAGTAAAATATTCCCCTAAAGACAGATGTGCACAAAGTCCAAAGGGAAGATTGAGCAATTGTCCCTGTGATTCATCCATGCACTCTGTGGGGGACCTCCTCCACAACTCTTACTCACTCTTCCCCCATGAAATCTGGTGGCCTTGCCCACTATCCACAAGCTCTAGATATGTACACCTAACCACCCACTGGTTCTTGCCCCTCTGAGCTTAATTTGTCCAAAACCAAAGCACAGTCCTCCCAAGTCATGCTCTCTTCTGAAAGTGTCTTGCTCATCTGAAGGCATAACCATTTACTCAGATACCAAACCAGGAGCCAGGGATCACTCTTGCTTTTTCCTTCCCAGTGTCTGAGCACACAAAATTTCTATGTATTTCTTTTTCTAGCTATTCTGCATGCCCTTACAACTAAACATAAATGTCATTTCTTTTCAAAGTCTTTCTAGATGACCAAGGAGTCTGGCTCTGGGTATCTAGGTTGGCACCCGGTATCTCTAGGTCTGGATGTGGTTTGCACAGCTTGGAAAGCCCTGGGGATGTTTTCAGGGGATTTTTGATGCTCCCAAGTCAGGCTTACATATTCCACCCCTTCCTTACGCAGATGGCCCCTTGGTCTGTACAGGGCCCTTGGCCTGCCTGTGGCCTCACCACTGGCAGCAGGATCTGGCAAGAAGTTCACATTCAAGTTCTCAACAATGAGTTTTGGGGCTCTGCCTTGAAGAGCATACACCATCAGGTACTGTGGAGAATCACACCATAAAGGGGAGGTACAACCTTGTGCCTGCCCTCAGGGTGCTTCCCCACCACCCAGAAACATCAGAACAGCCTACACATCGTGATCATTTGAGACCAGGCTTCTTGGTCTTCTTCTAACCCCAGGTTCTGAAGGTTTGGCAGGAAATTTGACCGCTGAGAATTAGGAACCTCAGAGCCAAGAGTAACACAAGAGGCGAGAAAAACATTTAAGATGTCATTGCGATTCTCCAGGTGCATGTCAATGGTGCCCACAGGCAGTCAGAGGTGGGGAGGTGGGGAGCAATGGGTGAAGCTGCAAGACATTTAGGAAGCAGAGTCCCTGGAACTCAATGAGAGGGAAAAGGAAGGAGAATGCAGAATGACTACCAGGATTCCCGGTTGGGCAGCTGGATCACCATTCGTGACACAGAATAACAACAAAGCAGGTGATTCTAGGAGAAGATGAATTCAGTATGACACAGTGAGCTGGAGTAATGCAGGGCAGCTAGGAGTCAACCTTCAGCAGGCACTTAGAGACCTGCCTGTCCAGTGAGCTAGAGATATGGGTTGGGCCGGAGACACAGGTGTGAAAATTCTCAGCATGCAGATGTGAAAGCCTCCAGGGCTGGTGAGATTCCCAGAGACTGTGTGGAAGGGAGGAGCAGAAGGCTAGGGCATTGTCCAGAGTGACACCCATGTCTTGTCCACCTTGACAGAGAGGAGTCCTCCTGCTTCCCCAGGCTGACACTTCCACCTGTGCCATGGAGCCTGGCCTCCCTATCTCCCAGAGGCCCTGCTCTAGGGTCTGTCCCTTTTTTCTCCTTTGGCTGGTTCCCCTCTGGTGACATAGAACATGATCACCTCCTTCTTCAAGTCCCAACAGGGGGAAAAACCCTCACCAGGTTCTACCTTCCTCCATCTGTTGTACTATTCACAGGCTGATCCCTGAAGAGTCACCCACACTTTTGATTCCACTTTCAAACCTCACACTTACCCTTCAACTACCCCAGTCTGAGTCTAGTTCCATCACTCCCCAAAACTGCCCTATCTGAAGTCTGCAATGACTTCCACAATGACAAAGACACAGCTACTTTTACTACCTTCCTGCATCTCTCAGGAGTGCTTCATGTTCGTCTTGGACTTGAAATGCCCTCTGTTCCCTTGGCTCTGAGGATACCAATGCTTTCTAGAATCTGCTCTTGTTTTTCTGCCCATCCCTTTGCTAATCTGTTTTCTCCTAGCAACATATTAGAGATTTCCCATGGCTCGATCATAAGCCTAGCCTCTTCTAACCTCTCTGTTCTCACCATCCCCACATTGCTTCTCCCGCCGAGCCCTGCTGCGTTTCCTCTTCCATGTCTCTCCATCACAGCCTCCCCTGAAATCCACCATTCTGTTCACTGCTCTGCACACCCATTCTGCGGCTGCTCACCCTCCACAAGGCAGTGAGATGCCTTTTGGAAACACATCCACTCCACCAGTCCAAACCCCACTCTTACTTGCTTTCTGTGGTTCCCCAAAGTTCTAAAGAAAAAGAAAAATCACTAATAAAGTTCTTGAGAGTCTTGCCTGCTTTATCCCCACCCGATTCTCCCTATGTTCCCTCTTGGTTGCTATGGCCCATCTCCCACAGAGCTTTGCACACCCCGCTGCTTCTTGCTGATGGCTCTTCCTTCTCTCAAAACAGGGGGATCTATTAAATGTCAGCTCTGGCCCACTTTGTCAGGAAAGCCATGTCTGGCCTCCTGACTTGCTCAGGGCCTCAAGGAGACCGTGCCTCTCCACGGCCACATTGGTCACAGCTGCCATTTTACATATGTCTGTGTGATAGCCGACCCCTGTGTTCCCTCCTAACTATGCATCCACGAAGACTGAGACCACACATGCCCCAGCTCACCACTGAATCCAGAGCTGAGAGTCGTCCCTGGCACATGGGGGCTGACCACATGAACAGGCGGAAGGAACTCTGAGACACCCAAACCAGACCAGACTCGGGACATGAGGACCTACAGAGATGGGGAAGCAAAAGCTGGGTACTTCTGAGCTCAAAGGGTCTCTGGATCCAACAATCTCACATTATTATAACCAGACAGTTAGCTGGTAGTTTAACCTTGCTCCCGTTGTAAGGTAAAAATAATTATGGCATTTCTTTCATCACCATGGGCTAAGATCATACAAATTAGAGAAGCTCAGAGAGATAATTTGTGAGAACATTCTATTCATTGACTTGGATGAAAGCATGGCAATGCTTTAACCGAATAGGTGGATGGTTTAAAATGAAATAGAATAGCTAATAGAATAGCTTAAAGATGGATTAAGAATTTTAGTGATTTGAATAAACAGCAACAATGGCAAGTACTGCTCCCAAAGGATATGGCCAGTCAACAAGCAGGCGTGTGTCTGCGATGCGGGATTAACCCTGAGAGTCCAATGGATTGGGAGCTAACCTCCCTTCCTGTGAATGCGGACATTTCTCACACCAGTCCCTCCTCATGAATAGTCAGTGCCCTTTAACCAAAACAATTTAATACTCAATTTGTCTTTTTTTATCCATCAGAATAAGTTCTGAAAATAAATTTAATAATAATCTCACTAATAGATACATTGTTACATTTTGAAATAATATGAACATTGCTCGTTTTCCTCCTGTGTGAAGAGATCACCGCATTAACTTGGAAATCATTGGTAAGCCGCAGGTGTGCTGCTCCACCATTTGCAGGGACCACAGTCGGCCGCAGAGACCATAGCTTCATTTATACACAGGACCCCAGCCACACCTTGAGCAAATATGTGTACACAGGCATTTCGCCAAGCGTGGGGGATGAGCCACTTTAGTGCTCATCAGCAGACCTCAGGGACCCAACAGAAGGTTCGTCATAGGTAAATTGCCTTCTCTATGAGCACACAAAATGCTTCTTCTTTAGAAATGAAGTATGCCTCAAGCCCCAATTTTCTTGCCAGCTTTAAGATATAATTGACATATCACATTGTGGAAGTTAAAGATGTACATCGTGATGATTTGATATATGTATATATTTGCAAAATGATTACCACAATACGGCTTGTTAACACATCTTTCACCTCCCATAATTACATACATTTGTATGAAGGAGTGAGAACTTTTAAAATCTACTCTCTTGGTAACTTGCAAGTATATAATGCAGTATTGGTAATTATAGTCATTATGTAGTACATTACATAGCCAGAGCTTATTCGTCATGTAACTGGAAGTTTGCATCCTTTGACTGCCTTCACCCATTCCCCCAGCCCCCGGGAATGACTGCTGTACCCTCTGTTTCTGTGAGTTCAGCTTTTTTAGACTCCACATATAGGTGAGATTATGCAGTGGTTGTCTTTCTCTGTCTGGCTTATCCCACTTAGCACAATGTCTGCGAGGTTCATGCATCTTCTCACACATTGCAGGACTTCCTTCTTTTTGTAGCTGAAGAACATTTCGTGGTGTGCAGGCTCTACACCTTCTTTGTCCCCTCACCCACAGACGAGCACGCAGGCGGCATCCATGTCTCGGTTACCATGAACCGTGTTGCAGTGAGCATTATTGTTTGTGGACATTGGATTCCATTTCCTTCAGACAAAGACCCAGAAATTTAAGTTTCCTCCCAAGCCGTAGTTTAAAAAAATTTTATTATGATCTTTATTCATCTCATATGTTTGGAGCTTTAATGTTCATTTTTGGGAGGCATTATCTTTTAATTTCACCCTTTACTCCTTTCAATGTTTCTACTTATCTAGTTGGTCCATTCACTACTTTCCTTGGGTAGAATACCACTGGCGATCTCAGCAAAAGACACACATTTCCAGTCCTCTTTTGGATATCTACACCATAGAGCACTTAATTCTTCCTATGACTCAATCTACAATCTGACCATACCTCTTCCAGGACTAGAATTTAGCCACACTATGAGCCTTATGAGCATAAGCTGACCGTCTTTCTCTCCAGAGGCAGGAGGGAAGTCTGTGGGTTCCTTGGCATTAGAGGGGTGCCTCCTTGAAAGAGCAGAGTTTCAAGTCCACACAACAGATCCATCCAGTTGGGGAGAACTGAGCTTATTTATGTCCCCAAATGCATTGATCTAAGTGTTTGGATTACCATTCGCAAGCTTAGAAAAGCAGTTCTGCTTGTAATTATCTTCTCATACAATGTAATCATAAATGACACCATCGCTCTGAAATAAACCAGAGTATTTTATGCGAAATTTAACATTCTGCTGTGCTCTTTTTCACAATGTACAAACTAAAATCATATGTCACAGTTGAACTCAACCATTCTTTCATTTAGACTTTGTGCAGATTTCACACTATTTAAAAAGCTTTATATAAAAGTCACTCAAATGTGAATAATTGAAATTATTTTTAATGATTGTCCCACTAGAGACCCTACTTACACGGATCTCAAACTGATCTAATTTCTTTTTTTCCCCTTTCATTAGCTTATTTTACTGGTGAACTTAAACAGCTTCATCTCTAATTAGATATGTACTTTCAGACAATATTGGAAATAGCTACCTTTAACATTTGTTCTTTGCATCTGCCATCCCACATTGTCTCAGAACAGTGACTTGCCTGTTCTGTGTATACACGGATTTTCTGCGCAAATCCCTGTCAATTATGCTGCCGGGAAGCTCTTGATGTCTGCTAACCTTTCGTTGTGAAGAAAGTACATTTAATTACTTGGAAAATGACTATGATGTAATAGGTCAAGACAGGCATGGCTACCGCCTAGGAGGGGCTGTGTATAGGAGTGAGAGGGCGGGGGGTAATGTCTGATGACCGAGCCGTGCCAGCGAAGTCCTCTCGAGGTGTCCTGAACACAATGCGGCCTCTCATTCCACCCGGTTGGGGTGAGCACTGGTTCATTAATTTAAAAAGTCATTTGCAAAGAACGTAAACATGCCTTAAACATTTAAAAGATATTCATTCGGTCACTGATTTTAATTTGGGTTAAAGACTTTTCTTTGGAGAAGAGCTTCCTCAATGGAGGGAACCAGCATGTTTGATTTCTAGTTAGTTTGTTTGTGTTTGGGAAGTCTAGTGATTTGTTAAGATATTTGCAAAGCAATCTAAGTGTTGTGACCAAGCAGAAAGTTTTTTTAAATTTTGTAGTGTTATATGACAGAATGTTTGGATGATGACTTTTAAAACCTTAAAACCATGCAACTTTAGTTTCATAGAAAAAGTAGTGCTCTTTACACTTATATTAATATTTTTGTTATACGTACATTGATATTGAGTATTCACTTAGTTGACATTTAATTGACCTGTATAATTTACTAGCAGGGATAACAGGTGTATGTGGAGCTAGGAACAGACACAGCTGGTTCTCAGGGAACGTGAAATACAACCTGTGATGCAGGGGGGCAGTCTGAGAGCAGCCTGGGCACCCACAGGTACAGATTCCAGTATGGAGAGCTGGTGGGTTGGAGAGCTAGTCAACTAGAAAGCTGCTAATGGGAAAAATCAGGAAGTTCCTCCATTAGGCCCCTGTTTGGGCTCAACTGGTAAGTGGGTGCTTTCATCAAGCTACTGCTTCAGCTGAGCAAAGCCAGGCACGTCCATCCCCACCACGCAAGCCCTCCCCTGGGATAGTCAGAACACACTTCCCTACCAATGTCCTGCTTGGCACCAGCAAGCAAACCTCACAGCCTCGTGGTGTGATCGCCCTCAGAGCCATACCTGGGAGTTTGCCAACCAGGCTCCGTGCTTTAGACGCTGGTGCAGGTTCAGCCTCAGGACTCACAGGACAGGAAGTCTGGGAGCGGGGGAGTCTCAAAGACACCACACGCCTGCCTGGCCATCTGCCTCAGGCCTTCTGCAAACTCCGCTTCAGAAGGGCTGCCTCCACCAGCCGGACCTGAAAGTGGTGAAACAAAGAGATAAAACAGAGCCTTTCAGTTATGTTCGATTCCATGTGTCGGATCTCTAACTCTCTCTAGGCAAAAGCTAACTACAACGGGCATCTCATCACGTGGTCTCCCTGGACTGCTCATCACTGGAGAGTGGAGGGAAAGTGGGATTTCCAGGTGAGGCCACTGGGAGAATGCAGGTGGTCCTTACAGAACTGGAATGCCGGGTTCAGGTGTCTAGGGAACGAGGAGATGCTGTGACAGAACTTCCCTTTTTCCTGTTTCCTGAGCCTGGTCATCTGCTCCCTTAGCTGCTGTCCATACTGAGCAGGGAAACTCTCTCGCCTGGACTGTTTTAGTTACCTGCTTCAGACTCTACAAACTACACTTGCTGCAATGACAATCAGCCAGCAAGACCCCAGCGACATGCCCACCTCAGCATCATCACAAGCACTGCACACAGGAGTGTATGCGCCTGCTGAACAAGGATGTGACTCTTTTGGAAGCCAGAGCTCACCATAGGTTTAGAAAATTCTCCTTCTCCTCTTTCCTGTGGTGCCTGTGTCTGCTGGAGGCAGCCCTGTGACGGCCAGAAGGGAACATGCACCTAGAAGAGTTGGCCCTCTGGAGTGTGCGGGGCTGACACCTGTGGCGTCAGGTTGAGCAGAGGCACTATAGGCACCTGGATTCCTACTTACAAGGTCTCCCAAACACCTGGACCTGAGACCCAAGGTGCCTGAGACTCGCTGAGAGTTTAGTGGCTCCATCACCACCACTTCCAGCTGGGTTTCATTTTTGTCCTCCACAGATCATACAAAATTCACCTTGAACCCGAATTGTAGTGAAGTTTATTTTTCTTTCAGAGGACACCTGCCAGTCTGTGCAGTGATGTGTTGTGCTTCTTTGCCCCAAGCTTTGCTTTCTCAGCACAAAGAAAGTCATCCAGTCGGGCAAACTGAATACAGGAGCCAGCCAAAGGGCAGTCCCTACCAACAGCAATGTAAGGACAGCACTCCGTGTTAAGTTATGGGACCCGTATCATGTGCTGTACCCTTTACCTGTGTGATGTCATCCCCACACGGAGACAGAGCCCCTTTCACAGAGCAGCCAACTGACACGGAGGGATAGGAGCATGCTGAATACTTAACAGTCTGCTTTCTGGAAAATGAAGCTCTGACTTGTAGCGCTTGCCTATTTCCATAGTTTCGCCCTGTCCAGTTTCAAGCTACCTATGTTATGTTACCCAGTTCAAAATGATGGGATATCCAGCCTCAGCCACCAGGAAGGGAGACTGAGGAACAAACTCACCGTGGGTAGAGCAACCTGAGAAAGCTGAGCTCAGGGTCAGACCCTGGCAGGTGTGTTTCAAAGTTCCAGCCCTTAACCGTTTGACATGCTTGACCTTAACTGTGTTGACATTCATTATTCTTTTCTATGTTGACGTCTTTGCAAAGTGCGAAAGCTCAGTAGGGGAATCGGGCCACTAAAAGTCCATGAGTTGGCCTGGAACACACTTATGGTTTGCTGTGTTATTTTTTTCCAAAAATAATACCATTATTCACCACTTGGGTTGTAGAGACACCAGCACATGGGCACATGGCAGGAGTTAGTATAAAAACCAAGGGCTCTGCTTTCTTTCCATGTGCTATTTCATTTTTAGTTCCAAGATGTTAGAGCTTTTCCTCTTTCCATGGCCTGATTTCTCCTTCCCTCACAGCTTGTTGATTCCTGTCCCCAGGTAGTTGCTGTTGTGTCTTCTCAGTCAAGCAGAGAGGTGAGCTCCAGATTCATGAGTGACATGTCCCATTTAACTTCTTTGCAGCCATGTTTGTAATGACCTCATCCTCCCAGACTCCCCTTCCCGGGAGTTCCCGATGGTGCAGCTGCATCTCTCTTGGTGAACACGTGAACCAGAACCTGAGGATGCCACCACCACTTGACTTTCAGCACACCTTGACCGCTGGTGACACAGCATGCCTCCAGAAGGATGAGCAGTTCCCTGACGGTGGGGAAATTGCAAAGCTGCACAAGTCAGATGTATGCCTGCCCAGGAACAAAAACGGCAGGGACGGCCAGGTTGTCCCATGCTGTGGGGCTACTTCCCCTTCGTCTCAAGGAAGAGTTACTCCCTGCATTGTGCAAGCTGCTCCAGCTCTCAGTAACAAGGCACAGGGAGCCTGGGTTGACCACGTGGGATCTGATTTATATCCAAGGAGCCACTGTAGCCACAATTGATGTTTGTTAACTCATTTAAATTTGTTTGTGTTCTCTAGTCCCACAAAAGCATTTTTTAATTAAAGTGCACTGAGTTGTTCTCATCAGGGATGTATAACCTGCCTGAGCTTTGGTTTCTCCTTCTGTAACAGAAGGTAGACATGCTTCCTGATTTAGGTGTGGAGCAGCCCAAACAAGTGCAAGGGCAAAAACCACAGAAGCCCTTTTTTCTCCATCCCCCTCTCCTAACCGGTGAACACAGTGTTCCAAGGGAAGCCAACACTATAGGAAGTGATGGCCTCTGAGTGTCTGTGGAGAATCTCATAGGATGTGACCCACGGAGGACAATGGTTTGTACTTCCGCACACTGGGCATCTGCTCTGCCCTGCTCAGTGCTGGAATCAGTGGGTTTTCAAGAACATTAGCTAGCCCTGGCTGCTATGGCTCAGTGGATTGAGTGCCGGCCTGCGAACCAAAGGGGTGCTGGTTTGACTCCCAGTTAGGGCACATGCTTGGGTTGCGGCCAGGCCCCTAGGTGGGGGTGCACAAGAGGCAACCACACATTGATGTTTCTCTCCCTCTCTTTCTCCCTTCCTTCCCCTCTCTCTGGAAATAAATAAAATATTTTTTTAAAAAAAAGAATATTAGCCAAGTAGATTCATGTAGAATTCTGGCTGGAAGAACACAGGCCACTCACTGGCTATGGAGTTCTGGGCCAAAACTTCTCATCTCCAAGACTGAGTTTCCTCTGGGGAGTGGAGCTATCAACTGGGACTCACCCGGGGGTTGTGTAAGGATGAAATGAGATTGCCCTAGGCCAGCACAGTGTTGGAGCCCGGCCCTGGTGTGCCAGACTACAGAGTCAATGAAGAAACTGGGAGAAGGTGATTTGGCCAAGAGATGAGCCAACAGGATTGCAACAGCCCTGCTCCAAGGGGTCGAGGGAGGAGCTGCAGCAGGACTCTCTGTGCCTCACAGCCCAGGGACACACCCAAGGGCAGCCAATGTGGAGGGAGACGTCTCTAAAGGGACCCAACGTTTTGTGTCTAAATGGGCTGTCCAGTGAATTTGTGCATTACTATCATGGGAAAAGTGCCAGTGGAGGATGGATAACTCTCCTTCAAAGGTGCTGAAGGAGCCGAGAGATGTCCCTCAGGCACCATGGAGACTATGATTATTCCCAATGGCTTCAGTCATTTAACATTAAGTGATGTGCTTTTTAAGTTGTATGTGTGTACACTAATGCAACACACTCCTTCACAATGAGTTCAGATAAACTCTGTAAGTTTAAGTACAGAGGACTCAATCCAGTAGACTTTACTTTAAAAATCATTCTGCACATGGGATATTGGTTTTAGATTCCCATCCGGGCATTGGGACACTGACTAATTTTCCCATCCCATTTTGTAAATGGGCAGGATGTGGTCTTACATAATAAACAATTCATATTCCATGACAGGACCATCTAGAAACATCCTCGCTCAAGTGATCCCAGCTAACATAAACCACAGAGATGGTTTTCCTATCCACCTCAAATTTAAATTGACTGCTTTGTTTAGCACTAAATAAAACACAGCTTTGTTAACTATCACCTCGTCCTCCAGTCCGGGGAGACTCAGCTGATTGCTTCTTAAAGCCATGAATAGACAAAGTAAAAATCTATAGCTACATTAGTTGCAGGTTACTGGTCAATAAGTGTTCATTACATAGTGCATTGGTTCTATTCAGTCTATGGTGTCATTTGTTTTCTATTTTTATTAGCTTTGATCATACAATCAGGCTTCTTCTTTTCCCCTGGAGCAGTAAATCTGCATCAATACGAGTAAATCTCTGTCTAACATGAGGCGTTGCATCTTTATTAGCGACGGCGCAGTCCTGCATACAAACATCCTCCCAGCCCCTCCCCTCACTCCGTCACCATTGCCGTTGCAGGGAAGGTCTCAGCAGAAGCAAAGCCACTCAGCGCCTAAATGAAAAATAAAGGAGCCAGTTAATGCAATATCCAGTTAAGACTCAGATTCACCACTCGGCACTGGCCACTGCACTTGGGTCCCTTATGCCAGCTGTAGGGCAGCCCGTGTCTGAGGCTGCTGGTACCCTCTGTTTCCTACAATTTCTCTGTGGTTTCTCTCTTCCACGGACCCAGCATTACAAAGTTCGGGTACCTTCTGGCCCAGAACCCAGACTGACATCACCTGGGTATTTCAGACTCTGTTTCTGCGAAAAGAGACCATGCGCACTGTGTGATGTGTGTTCACCCTGGCCAGAGGGCTGAACACAACCAGGAATGTGAAGTTACCAGACTTGCGGTGCACAACTCAATTACGTTTGTAAAGTGAGTTTATCACTTCAATGTATTATTATTGTATTTATAAGTAAGAGATCTATTTCTTTTAGAGTGGGGAAAAAATCCCCACTCTAACACTTGTAAATCAAATGGGAAAAAAGGGCATTTAACTTTTGATCTTTCTGTATAATAAACAAGTCATTAACTGTCTCTCTGGGCAACATAACCCTTAAATATATTCATTTGAAGGCAGAGCTCCCTAGTGTGGAGAAGGAGTGCATGCAATCATTTCCACCTGAGAAAAATCTATCTTTAGTTTGTCCAAGAAATATACACATGGTTGTTTTTATTACTCTATTGTTGGGTTAGAGCAAGTTTTTCATGTTCTTTTGGGGAATCTAAACTTTAAACTTCATTAGAGTTTATGAAAAGTCAGACTGAACATTTTATTTTATTATAATCAGAAGTATCTGATGAGAACAGGTCCCCATGATGCCCTTGGAGGAGCTCCTAAGCACCTGGAATTGGGAAACCATCTCCCCTGTAAGTCATAAAGTGCTCCTTCTATGGACTGAACTGTGTCCCATGTTCAGACTTACCAGAATATGATTATGATGCTAACTCCTCTAATACACTTGGAGATTTCACCTTCACTCTTTAGTGTTCTCATTTCACCTTTGAAAATTTTATAATTGCGATTTGCTTCCTTTACCCTTTCACTACAGTCTCTGAGTATTTTAGAGAAAAATGCAACTCTGACGTTTTCCAATTCACCAGGACAGGTGAGGGGGGCAAAGCCACTGACACACCTCCCCAGGTTACAGGGAAGGAAACCGGCGCTTCACCCAAAGGGAAGCATGCTCTCTGGCTTTTTCCACAGGATCCCAGCGCTGTGTGTGTGGTGATCCCACTCGGGTGAATTGCATTCTTTGGCAATTGTGACTTTATTCTTAACTTAATTTTTTCCTGTGATGTTAAATTACAAAAGAGTTTGGAAATTCCAGGAAAAAAAAAAAAAAGAGAAAGCGATTCCATTTTTAAAATAACCTCTCTGACTTGGAAGTTTTGATCGAGTCCTGATTGTAGAGCTAAATTATTTGTGCACAGGAGGAAGCATGGCACTCATTAGCTTGAATATCCTGGACACATGGCTAACAGTCAGTAGGAAAACAATCTTAGAAAATGGTGTGAGCCAGATGGGGTTATCGCGCCGTGTGTGAAACCCGGGCTGATTTATCGTAACGGGAGCGAAGGCGGCCCCATTAGCGCAGACTGCCTCCCCGATGATGTCATAATTGGCCTTCAGAAGTATTCGGCCATGTTCAGGCATTCTCTAAAAATTGAGTTCTGATTTTAAATTGGCCCATGGTTAGGTCTGGCAAAATACAGTTTTTAATTTTTAAAAAGAGAAAAATAAATGTTCAAAAATTCAAAATACTCTGCTGAGCCTCACACTGTCATGATCTCATGGAGGTGATGCTTTATAGGGCCAGTGACACCAAAGTGACCCTTTCCAATCCAAGAAACGGTCTATAAAAATGCAGCAAGTGTGTGAAAAGAACAAAAGAGAAGCAGTAAATTAGGGATAAATAAGCAACCCCAGGCGTTTGTATTTCTGCCCTAAGAGAGGAAACAAGAGCAGTCAGCCTGCTTTGAGACTGAGAGTTTCTCTGTCTCAGAGAAGACCTAACCAAAGCAGCCTCTGCCTCCTCCGGGCCATGAACTCGAACTTCCCCCACAGGTGGCAGGAGCAGAGAACACCACCAGTCCCAGTGTCACATACCCTCCATCAAATTGTCCTGCATGCCCAGTGTTGTCTCTGATTTTACACGGGTAACTGAGCCCTAGCTTCTCCCAATACATAGCACCTCCAAGTGCCGGGCTTTGCCCTAAGTCTTCACACACAGTATTTCAGTTAGCAATCTTCACAACCTCCCAGCACATTCGGTTTTAGGTGGTAGAACAGCACATCGGGGTGGTCAGTGAGGGCCATCTGCAAGGCAGCTGTCAGCTTCAGGGCTCCAGAGAGTCAGGACTGCTATGGAGCAGGTACACTAGAGATTCCACCAGGACTTTGAGCACCCCCCCCCCCCCAGGACTGCTTCTTACCGTTGCACTGGGCCCCTGCTGTCAAAACATGGACGGCTCCAGGACCAGTCCTTTGCTGCTGCTATTGGGCTCCACTGATCAAGTTGATGTCTCTGTCCTCAGTGTCCTCTGTGTCCTCAGTGCCAGCTCAGTCCATTGCATGCACCCATGACACAGCACCTGTCCACCTGCCCTGTGCTCTTGCTAACTCTATGCCCCTCCCCGTGGTCTCCACTGGTTGCCTCCCATACACACCCATTGCCCCTAACCTAACATCGAAGCCAGCCCTGACCTCTGAGCCTGCCAGGGTTCCTCCCACTGTTCCTTCCCAGCCTGTTCTCCCTAATTCCAGACAACAGCCAGCACAGAGAACCCAGAGCCACAAGCCTCTGGCACCAGGCTGCTCCTTCTGCACCAGGACAATGCCTGATACCTGAGATCCTTCCACATGGGCACTCGACCAAGGTTTGCTTGGTTACATATATTTTCTTTAAACCCTTACCTGAGGATATGTTTTATTGACTTTAAAGAGAGAGAGATCGATGTGAGAGAGAAACATTGATTGGTTGCTTCCCGTATACACCCCAACTGGGGATCAAACCTGAAACTTAGGTACGTGCCCTGACGGGGAATTGAACTTGCAAACTTTTATTGTATGGGACAATGCGCCAACCAACTGAGCCACCTGGCTAGGGCAAGATTTGCTTAGTTATTAACAATACCTTACATGAGAGGGCCAGAGTTTTCTGTATTACACCCCCAGATCAGGGGCTCCTTGTGCCCAGAGGAGTCTCATTGGTGGTATTGTGTTCTGCTGTAAGCTGGAGAACGTTGACAGGAGCAGGGGAAACTGCTCTCCTAACTGATGAGCTTTAGAGTTTCTCCACGTGCTAATGTGTACTGTGAATCTCCACATGGCACAGAACACACTTAACACCTGTCATCTGGGGACACCTGACAGGATGGGCAATCTTGCTGTGGAATTTGCCTTGTTAAGAGACTTTTCATACTTCAGCCTTAACCACTGCACATCCCATACAACCACAAGTTTTGGCAAAAGCCTTGCGGTGGTGACACAGCCTGGGGATGCTCCCTCCCCTTCGCCAGTTGGACTAAGTGGACTGCAGAGGGTCAGGTCTATGGGATGACGCTGGGCTGCAGACATATTTGCCACGTGTTCAGATGAGCATTATAAAATGCAGGAGAAGGATCAAGTCAAGGAATGTGTATAAAGGACCCATGGGCAAGGACAATGGTGGGGAGAGGAAGGACCTAATGTGGGGTGGGGGGAGCAGGGCAGGGGAGAGTAATGGGGGAGAGATGGGGACAATCGTAATTGAACAACAATAATTTTTTAAATGCTGTGTTATTTATCAGACAGGAGCCGGGAGAGAAGGTGCCTGGTCCTCACAGGCATGTCAGGGTCACATCTGGAGTTTCTGAGTCCCCTGGAAGTTTCGCCTGAAGCTCCCCTCATGCCCAGTACCTTTTCCAACCGGCCTGGCTACTCTCCAGCAGGATAACAATTTGCCCCGACAGGCCTATGTCATCCCTCGATTGTCTCACAGTTTTAGTCCATGTCCCCAAGCTCGGCCGCCAGATCAGCCAGAGGGGCTCAGAGACTGTGGTAGAGACCAGCAGGGCAAATGGTTGGATTGTCCAGCTCTAGCTTGACCACAGTGGGCTACATCGCATCAGACAGGACCTGGGCTCTAAGCCTCCTCTTCTTCATGGCTATACCAAGGTGGGGCAGGGCAGAGAAGGGGCTGTCCTGCAGGGTCCCTGCAGAGTTCGTAGCTCATTAGCAGACATGCAGGTCCTGGGCATGCATGGCCTTCTCCTGATACTTGGAGCGGAGCTTCAGTAAAGAACAGCAATCTCTGAGGGGTAAGACCACATCAGCCCCACGTGCGCCGTCCCTTCTCGAGGGGTTGTAGCTCCTTAACGTCCAGTGTCTCGGATGGAAAGGAGGGTGCAGAGCGCCGTTGCTCTAGAAGAACTTATGAAGCATCCTCACAGTCCTCAGGTTCCTGCCTGCTGCCCACGGGCCAGAATTTATACCCCTCCCTTGACCAGGAGCTGCCTTCCTGCAGAGGTGGTTGGGTGACCTTGGGCAGTGTCTCTTTCATGTTATGTAACCCACTTTACAATGACCATGTGCTTCACAGACACACTGAGTCACGTATCCGTGCGTTTGTCCTCACTGTCCCACAGATACGCGGGCTTCTCAGTTTGTTATTTTGCTCTATAAGTGGATTCTGTTTGTAAATCTATTCTTTACAGCCAGTTGAAAGTATGTACATTGACCAAAACCTCACATATGAAATATTACTTTAACTTTCAATTAAATTATGCTTCTGGAACTCTTAATATCCAGCAGATAGAACCACTTAGGCACCATGAGAAGTTAAAATTAAGAAACAAAACTCCCATTTCTGTAGGCCCTTCTTTGCTGAACTTCGGGTCTCGGATGTTGAAGCAACCTCCTACCAGGCTGCACCTCACATCGGCCACTCTGAGCAGGGCCAAGCCCCTGCCTCCTTGCACACATTTCCCATGCAGACACCCTGTCCCACGCAGTGCTCAGTGCCATCCTCATGTCCTGGAGGAGCCTGTCTTCATCTCATAAAGAAATGGTGGGTGCAAGGACAAGTACCCCAGTTTTGCGGACAGGAGGAGCGGGCTGGTGAGACGTGGCTCGGGCACACCCGCCAGTGCAGAAACTGCCTCCTCCTGGATGCCAGCTAGGTTCCCAGGGCAAGTGTGTCTTGATTAATGACTGGCTGCAGAGGCCTCTCTGTGTCTGCACCCCGTGTCTGCCTCCCGGGGCCTCCGGAGACTCTGCTCCCGCCTCCGTCTCCTTCCCTGGCCCGGGAGCCTAGAAGCTCAGGTCACAGCAAAGGCAGCTCGGCCTGCGCAGAGCAGCGCGAGGGCTGACCGCTGGGAGAACCATCAGCCGCACCGTGTGATGATCAACTGAGCAGTAAATTAATTAATCATCATTTTATGCCTCATCAAGCACTTTGCTGAAGCTCTCAACAGGGGCCTCTTGGCGAGCCAATGGGAAGCTGACTGTTTTGTTTAGCCGGGTGAGACTTCCATAAACAGGGGAGGTTTTGACAAGCTAATAAATATGTCATCCGTCTCTGCCACTGGCAGCAGCCGGCCCCACCTGCAAAGTGGTGGGGTTCTGCCCGGCCTGGTGGGCAGTGAATGATGGCAGAGATGTGCTCAGGGAGGTGGCAGTTGGGAGACGCAGGGAGTGGCAGAAAGCTCCCAAAAGTTCCTTCAAGCTTTGAGGGAGGAATGCCACCATCTTCACTCATGGGTCCCCTGCAGTCATGCCACAGAAGCAGAATGTCCTGACACTTGTCCTTCAAGCTGCAGCTT
Organism: Micronycteris hirsuta; assembly: GCA_004026765.1. Taxonomy (NCBI): domain Eukaryota; kingdom Metazoa; phylum Chordata; class Mammalia; order Chiroptera; family Phyllostomidae; genus Micronycteris; species Micronycteris hirsuta. Next base: position 25,946 of record PVJI01002328.1, on the reverse strand, counting down.
CCATTCATCGTGCAGACTGCCTGGGTCTCTTCCCCCATTAAGTTCCTTGACACAGGGACTGAATCATCATAATTTAAATGCCCAAGAAAGACACTCTAGAGAAATCAACCATGTGGTAAGAGGCACTGTTTGGGGAGGTTGCATGAACAGGTGTTGCCTTCTCATCAGCTTCGAAATACATCACAGCAGTTCCTTAGGAAAAGTTTCAAGCTAACCTCAGCTCATCTCTATTAAAAAATACAGTAGGGTAGGAACCACCATTTTTTCTTAGGAAACTACTTTCTCAAAGCTAAAGAAAAGTTGATATTTGGATGATAATTCCAAAGATTTTATCATATGCTTACCTTATGCTTTTAGAGCAAAATGAAAAATCCGATGCAATGTTGGAATAGAATCTAGCAGTATCAATGAATACAAACACCAAAAAGACACCAATGCAAACGTTCGTAGATCTCAGATCAGTCAATGACTTTTAACCAACCTTTTACAGGAGTTTGCAATGTCCTCCAGTGTAATCTGAAGAACACTCTGTCGATCCTGGATACAGAGTTTCTAAACTGAACGTGATGCATAACTGGCAGGCCCTCCATGAAGTCTCATATTTCTAGTACATTTATTTTGAAACAAGGCAAGACCCAGGAACTGTAAAACCCCAGTGAAATGGTGTCTGGTGTGCGGCCTCCAAACCTGCCACATGAGCCTCTTCCAGGAGTCGCTAGAGCATCTCTCAAAGGTGTCAAAGACCCGCCACCCCAACCTGACTAGCATTTTAGACTCCACTTAAGATTCAAAACATGAAACAACCAAAGGGGCATTGGCCTGGCATTTATACAGAACGTTTCTGAGCTCAGATCCAGGTTTGATAGCATTACTGGGACCTTCCTCCACCTCCTATGTCTGCCTTCCCTGTGTGGAGGGCTCCTTTGACATGACTCTTTGGATGTAGCAGCTGGATGCCTCGGCTTTCGTCACTGGCCGCAGTCTGTCAAGGGCCAGCAATGCAGGTAGACTTGACTTTCCTGCCCCATGGATATCATCCGTTCTGAGTTCCTCAAAGTGCTCAGTGGAAAGACGGTTGCCTTGTTAGGTGACATAGGTGGGCTAGCATGAGCTCCACCAGCTTTTTCCCAGCTCCAAATCCCCACCAAGTTGCAAGAAGACGGCACTGCTTTCCTCTAGAAGATGACAAGCCACGGAGTTTTAAGAGAAGTACATTTTACTCCATAGCATCACACATGGAGTGCAGGCCACTTTTTGTGTGTGTGATTTTATGGTGTAGACAAATTGGAGACAGCTTTTTGAATCGGAGATAAAGTTGCTCAATTCTGCACAGCATGCATCAAGGTGCTCCTTCTGTGGCATTCTTTCATCACTCATGTCATTACATGTTGTGTGTCACTTCCATGATGAACTCTAAGAGCTGAGAGCAGAGATCAGGTCAGCAGGATGCTGTGCCCTCAGGGTTGGATAGAGAACGCCCGACAATGGGCAGACTCCATGGGACTTTTGGAAAAATAAGATGACAAAGCCCCGTGACCTCAGAGTTGTTTTCATTTCTTTAAATGTTTCATTTTTATTTGTAGTTTTCTTATTTTTGAAACTTAATTCAGGAGAAAGAAACAAAAAGGAGGAAAGGAGGGAGAGAGGCCAAGGGCAAAGTAAGGGACATTGTCTAGTAATATTTCCATTCTTGCTTTATTTGGCCTTACTGCTTGAAGAAATGAGGAAGCTCACATGTGAAGGCAGCATTTCTCACATGTGATGTTCTAAGACGGTCCCATGAGATATTAAAGAAATCCAAGCTAATGGCTTCCCTCGTGGAACTCCCATGAGTTTAGGACACTGTGCTTGCCATGTCTCCATCTTGGAACTTCACAAGGAAATTAGCACATTAAAGATCTTGCAGAGACCAGTTTAATTCAGTCTAACGTCATTTCTCAAGTGCTGACTCGGGAGGTTTTCACTGCGGCAGGGCTCAGGAGGCGGGGTGTTACCGCTCACAGCACAGGCCCTGCACCCACGCCCTCGCTTCCCGGCATGCACTTCCTCCTCCTCAGGACTCCACGCATTTTCTAACTCAGGAGTGCCTCCTTCTCGCCACCCTGCGTGCTGCCCCAGAGTTCTGACCTTTCCATGATCACTTTAAAGGGCCTTACCAGATGAGTGTTCACATAGTTTTAAATTTATTTTTTAATCTGTTTCATGTATTCTCAATGGAAATAATATTGCCCTAGAAGGAGTAAAAACTGGTTCTTAAGAAGTAAAAAAAGTTTACTCTTTCTATATACAAAGCACAGATACACCCAATAAAATTAAAATTTATATGGGTTATTAGGGAAAAGATTCTAAAAAGGCTCATTAAAGGAACAATAGTAAAAAATAAGATTGAGATACACTACTCTATTTGATCTGCCAACATATGAACAAAGTCTAGTTGAATCTCCTATTGCAATGGTGCCCTATATGCTTTTTGAGTATATATATACACGCACACATTACTGCTCTTATATTTAGCTGCTAAGTGGTTTGTTTAAAAACATGAAGAACCCCGTACCCTCCTGACAGGTTCACATCGCATCATCATGTCGCAGCGGCCTCCCCACAGTGCTGGTCCTCCACTCCGCTGCGTCTCGTAGTCGCACTTCTACTTCTGCTTCGATTCGGTCTGATATTAACGGTGCATACTAGTCCATATGTTCAGTTTCAGTCCTCTCTTGTCACTTGACTCTGAGTCATTCTTGCAAAGAACGATGCTGGATTTTCCTCTGTGACCAACCCACCACGCTTTCTCTGAGTGTCTATATGGACGTTGCGCCCCCTCACTGTGAGCTGGGCTTTCTTTGCTGTGTTTTCATTTCCTTACTTGCATCCTGTGTTTTCTGTCCTCATTTTGCTGTCTTGATAGCGTTTCCACTCCCTCTGTGGCTCTGCTGTAACACCCAACCTTAAATGTGCAGCCCAATAAGAGTTATGTGCCCCACCAATTAACAACAACCAGTTATTCTTTCTTATATTTAAAGTATAACTTAGAAAAATTGTGTTAAATCCTTGAATTTCAGGAACCACTATAGAGGACACATGGACAGAACCAAGGGGGAGGAGGGAGGCAGGAGAGTGGGTTTGAAGGGGGTGAGAGGAGGGGAGGGGAGAGGATGCGGATAACTGTAATTGAACAACAATAAAGTAATTTTAAAAAATTTAAAAAGTAAATAAATTGGCAGTATGTTTAAAAGAAAAAGAAACCCAGCAAGCAAACACCAAAGAATCAAAAATAACGTTTTCTTTAAAATTCTTGTCACCTATAATGGGCACTTTGTTTCCGAGACCAATGGACAACTCCAGTGGTCTCCAATGTGCTTGGCTTCAAGGCCCAGTATGCATCTCTTTCTGTAGTATGACCTTTATTCTCGATTTTATATAGCTTTGTCTCTAATATGTATGGAATATATTCAAGTAAGTTCTTTTTATGAAAACTAGATAGGCAGTATACTTCCTGAGGCTTTTCAACTGGAATATTTTCCAACATGAAAGGCAATTTATATTAGAATGAAACTTTGGAATAGCCACCAGATCCTTCATGTGTCATGTAGCTTCATTATCTTCTGTCATCTAGGATACAGGAAAGCCCACAGCTAACTTACCCTCTTTTTTTCCTCATAAATGCTTACAGGTATATTAGGCTTCAAAAAATTGTCAGTCTATCTAGATGAGGATGTTCCTACATGGGACCGCTTCAATCATTTTGCCAGGAATACTGAAAGCCATTTCTGTCTATATGATGTCTTCTTTTCATCCTAAAGGTGTCCCCATTGTGATTTTAATTGCTGCTGCTCGTCCTCTTCTTTTAATTTCTTTCTCAAGAAAGCTATGGCCCTTAGGTTAAGCTTCAGTTTTCTGCTCTCCATATAGATCATGTTCTTTTTAAAATCATTTTATTCTCATTGTCCATGTCTCTGCCTCCTTAAAGACATTGCCAAATCTGTCTTTTGTAACAGTGATCTGATGTTTCATGGTGTGAATTTTGCCTCCAGTTTTATCAAATGCAAGAGATCTATTTCTTCTGAAAATGGTACTTTTGAATATTTCTAACTCATCTGCTTCTTTCAAAGCCAACTGGAAGTATCCTGAATGTCCTCAAGCGTCTTCTTGTTAATGTCTGCATTTTTTAAGGAATGCTGCTGCTGTTTCCCTGGAACCATGCAGTCTTACGTTCCTTTCAGGACTCTAAAAAGAGATCTAACATTTTCTTCTGACTCTTGCAACAAAGCAGTCTATGTTCTCTTTCTCTTGCAGTCATTCATCTCCAAACCCAAAGAGGCTGATCCAAGCCTGGCTTTCATTGTGTCTTCACCCAGCCCTCATCCCCATCCACCTGCCCACGGCCGTTCTTTGTTGTAGTACCTGGATAGGTGGAGAGTTTGTGATGGAGACAGAATTTTGGCCAGCTCTGAAAAAAATGGCTAATGTGTTTCCCACCTGATACCTACCCTGGGCCTCTTGGCCTAAGTTAGATGACAGAAAAGAGGCAAAATGCCTCTTCATTTTCTTTTTGAGTGGCATATTTCCTGCAGACGAAAAAATTATTAGTTGCGTTTAGTTGGTATTTCTCCAAGAGTCAGTCTAAGGGTTCTTCATTTTGTATGTCTTCAATAACATTCCACTGAAAAGTTGGAGAGAGGTGGAGCAATCTAATGTAATCACGTTCTTTCCCCTAGACAGTCGTAATGGTACTTTGTCAGTCACATTTAATTATTTTTCAAAATAGAAACCATTTTCTGAAGAGCCCACAGCATGCTGTAGGTCATCTAATTCGGCCATCCCCTCTTGGCTATCCTTTAGATGCACTTAGTCAGGGGCTAGGACTCCCCCATGAAAGTCCTCCTGCTGATTTGGACCCCATTCCTCTGAGGCCTGTGCACCCCCACTCACCAGCCTCCGACTCACTTCTTATCATCTAACAAGATGAATAAAGGGAACCATGTCATAGATTTATTTTTCTCTCTGTTCTGTTCCCCCCACATGCATGAAAGCTCTCCTTCCAGGACTATCCCCTCTAACTCTAGACCACTGAGAGTGAGAATCATTGTGCAGTGCCCTCAGTGGACAAGAAGAGCCCCAGACTCCTTTCTCCTTCTATGTCTGACCAAAGAAAGAGCCTGTTATAACGGCCCGTGAAAGAGCCCAGCAACCACTCAGAGGCTGTAGGCCTCCCTCCAAGTCATAGATAATAATGGCCCCTAACAAAGGAATCCTGCCTCTGTTCCCCAGTGATAACTGGCCTCAAGAACTTTACCTGAGGTTGTTGTAAACTAGTGGGTATTAATCAAATAAAAGGATGAATTCACTGTGAAATCAGTGTTCTAATTTCAACTTTCTCTTTGTTCTCCTTGGTTTGATGATGAGCTTATGATTGGGTCTCTTGTAAATGTCTAAAACATTTTCCTCTTTGTATAAGGGTCAGTCCTACCAAGGTGAGCCCGGTCACTGAATTCTGTCCTCACTGTGACACAGGTCCACAGTCTGAGTGCCCATGGACATGCCCTTCAATCCAGAGAGGTCTGGGAAGACGGATGCTAAGAAATGACTTTAAAGCTAACCTATGAACCTAATGTAGTAAAGCCTATTAGGAATATTTTGAACAGAAATGCAAAGAGATTTTATCATGGGTTTATGAAGCTTGCTAATTAAGCAATGATATCACAAAATGTGCACCAACAATTATAAGAGATGGAATAGTCTAGGAAGCAACAGGAGGCGATGCTGTGGTAGCTCTCAGCCCTAGGGCCTCGGCAGATTAAAAGAACAAACTTTTGTTTCTTATTCATTCACACTGCATGTGCTAGTAGATGGCGGTGGACACCCACTCTGCTCACACAGGTCATGCTCAGGCTTGGCTGTCAGAGGCTGCGTCTCTTTGCACGCTGCCTCTGAGGCTCAGAGGGAGGACAGGAGGTATCTCTCACGGGCTCTCAGAATGTCCCCATGGAGGCGACTTATACCACCTCCACTCAGATTCACTGACCAAATGCACATCTTCGGTATATATACGTCTGCGTTTAGAGGGCCAGAGAAGTGATGTCCCACAAGTGTCCCACAACTGGAATGTATATGGGCAAGTGAATCAATGGCTACAACAGCAAACAAATCATATGGCTTGATAGAATTAACTCTGTCAGAAGAAATATGTATATATACACACTCACACACACACACACACACACGAGATATAGAGAGATCACAAACGGGAAAGAATAAACAGAGAATGCTAGCACCATCAGAAAAAGACAATAAAATAAAAGAACCACATTTTCAAAACAGGACATCTAGTTTACTCAGTTTTTTTTTTTAAATTAAATTTGCCATAACTTTTTGATTTGGTGCTACTTTTTAATTGATAGTAATTTATGGTTTTAGGCATCTAACCATGTGTCTTTAATTTATTAAATATGAAGTTCTGTGAGAAACAGTCTCACAAACCATGGTTTTCTAAAATTTGGGTTCAGAAACCAGGCTTGTAGATGCCCCACCCCTGTCCCCGCCCTTCACCTGGCTATGCGTCTTTGAATACAACCCAAGAAAATCTAGGATGTTTTAATCACAGGATTTAAGTGATACGCATGGAAATCTGTTATCCTGGTAGTTAGCTGAGGTGTCAAATTAATAGGACATGGTGAGTAATTTGTGTTCTACAAAGATTTTATTTTAAAGAGCTATTGTTTCATGTGATATAATTAGATCCATATTTGATTGAAATCTCTATAAAAACAAACCAACACATTATGGGCAAAAATAAGTGGTAGACCATGTTTCCAATACACAAACCAAGAGACTGTCTGAATTGAGAATGTTGACGATAAGCTGACAAATCTAGAACTGGCTTTAAACATTGGTAAATGGGTAAGATGAGGTAAGGATATTCAGGCCAAGGCAACTGACAAGTGCTTAGATTTATAGGGACATGGTCTCTACCATCCTTGTCAAATTACATCACCTCGAACCAGAAAACCTGGAGGAATGAATCGGTCTCTATTGTTTCAGAGATGGCTGCTTATGTTTACCAAAGCCTCCAGGCCTTCTCAGTCCCACTAAATACTTTTAAAAAGAATAAAACCACCGTTTGTGATTCTGTCAAAAATTAGGTGTGGGCATCCCTTCTTTTTTTATACTTTAAGCCTCACGGTGGAAGAATCTTCCAGCAAAGTTGATCACTCTTCTCTTAAGTATTAACCCTTCCCCACCCCGCCCCCCAGAAGCTGATGAAAGGAGACAGCAGCCAGAGAACTTTGCTTCAGGTTTTTGGGCAGAATGAGAAAAAAATTGCCTTTGCACAAGGTTTTAATAGAGGTATTCAATGGATGATATATCAGAGGACACATTCTAGGAAGCTTCTAGTCTGGGGAAGAAATTGAGAATATGTACAACTCAAAAAGAGAGGAGAGGGTGTTGAGAATAGTCTAGATATCTACAAATGGGACCTAGGACCTTCTTGTGGTGATTTAGCTGAAGTTTTGATACTAATGAAGGCAGAAGAGTTCAAAGAAGTTCCAGCAAAGAATTCTGGGCCAGCTAAGAAGTCATAACGGTATTGTTTCTGCCAGTCCGCTCAGTGGCAGCCCTCCCTTTTTTGAGCATCTACAAAAATAGAAATTGTGACGCCTCCTTCCAAGACTTCAGAGGCCTTGGCTGAGACTCCAATGTGAACAAATGTCACACAGGCGTGGAGCTTCAAGGGGCTCCCTTTGATTTGGGCCTGGGATGGTCTCACACTGAAGCCGAACCAGGAGGATGGGAATCTTTGCAAACAAGACATGTTGGAAAGCGTGGGCTAGGCCTGTGCCAGAGCTACCCTCGCTTCCCCAGCTCCCCGGGGTCATCAACACCCCCGTCTGTCGGGAATTTTCCCAGCCCCTGAGCCTCTGACTCACTTCCTCTTTGAAGCTCATCTTTCTGTTCATGCCAATTCAAGATAAACTGTGAACTTCATGTCTTGTCCCCACCAAGTAATGTGGAAGAACATTAGCTCGTGTGCTTCAGTTCTGACCTTTGGCCCCTTTGAAAATATTCCCCTTAACACTCACTTATCAAGCATTTTAGCTTATTTTCCAAGGAGCAAAGTGACTTATTCTTGCTCCTTGAGAAGACCACAGGGAAAAAATCTAACAAAAATGATGAAAGAATAGCAGTGGCTTTTACTGTACGTGATTTCTTAATGTTAATTTTCAGACTCCACCCCTCCATCAGATAGGTCTCTCCATCACCATGTACAGGTGAGTGACAATACAGACCCCATTTTAGGGATGATGAAACTGGGACATTACAAGTGATGGAGACACTTACTTTCCCACCATCTGTGCCACACTCAAAGTCAAAGTCAGTTCAATAAAAGATAAACTTCCTATTTGGCATTATTATTAGCTCACCAACTTTTCTTGTTTTATTTTTTATCCTGGACTGTTGATACTGTGTAGACATAATACGAGGAAAATGTTTTAGGGACTGAATTCAGTTTGTTGTTATTGCTGTAGCTGTTAATTTAATTTGCCTAAAAAGAGTGGGAAAGTCACAAAGCTCTTAGGAAGGGGGGGCATAGTGTTTTTCTCCCCAGCTTTGCATGCTGGGTGGGCACACACTGGCAGAGGGCCTTTGGGTCATGGCAGGCAAGATAAGAGTGTTTACCTGGATGGCTCCCAGAGCTACGTCCAGGTCCTTAGTCCTGGTGAAGGACCTTTGGGCTGGCTCTTCAATTCTCCACCCTGGTACCCTTTGAGTGTGGACAATGGTCTGCTTCACCTTGACCCATCCCCCAGGTAGACCAGAGGGGCTAGAGGCAGGACTTGGCTGGGGACCAGATGGTTAATGATGGGCAGACATCTCAAGAAGAAGCAGTTCACTAGCCATGATGAGTGCAGAGTTGGAAGCCGGGATCTCATGTCCACTGAGGATCTGGGACACATGGTCAATACTGCTGTCACCAAGAGCTGGGAGTGTGGGCAAGCCAGGAGTATGTGACATGGTGGGAGCGCTAGTGCATGGCAGCCCAGTACACAGCTCTGATGAAGTGCCCTGCCAGAGGTGGCCCCCACTACAAGTCTGTGAGGGTAGTTTCCTCCATTAGGGTCAAAGCCTCTGTCACTGCACCATCCACTCTTCAACTGGACAGACCCACTGTGCAAGTCTAAACAGTGATGGGTGTGCCTCGGTACAGTGTGGCAAAGCAGAGACAGAAATAAGGCCTGACCCCATGAAGCAGGAAGGAACAACCCAGTGACATTTTCTGCAATCCACCCAATTAGTTGTGCATTATCTTCTTCCTGAAAGGCTGGCAGGGAAGGACGGTGTCTGGGAGGGAGGAGGGGAGGAAGGGAGCGGTACTGTCCTGTACCCACCCCGCACAGGTATAACGTTCACTGAAAATCTGTGGTGTGTCCTCCAGTGCAAATAACATTATCTAATTGTTATCTTCTGTGTTTCAGCAAAGATCATTCCAATGAGTCTGAAAAATGACAGTCTGCATGACACTCTCGTCTTTAAATAAAAGTTGAGTCTGAATTTGCTTTGCTGGGGCTCACTTATTTACAGACTTTGGAGAGATTTCATAAAATTCCCAGTGCAAAGGGGGAAACTAACACTTCTGAGAATTTAGTAACACTGACCCACTGTACTGGTAGCTTCTAAAAGAGTTTCTCATTTAATGGCCCCACAGCTTGGAGGGGGTATCATCTTTTTCTGTGTTGGGGGTAATAAAGCAGGAGGATGGGGGGCTTCCTGCAGAACTGTCTCCAGAACTGGGCCCTTCTCAAGTCCTCGGACACCACAGCCCGGTCTCCCCCACAAACCCCTCCTGGACTTCCTCTTGGACTCTAGACCCAAGCAGCTTCAATCATTCAAGGTTCCCATAAAATTAGCTGAGATCCCTTAAGTGATGAGTAACCCTCCTCCAGGGCCTTGCCCAAGACACCCCATCCCTTGGGGTATCCACAAGAGGATTTCTCACATTGAGGACAGATGGAAGAAAACAAAATAAACTTATTTATTGGGCTAAAATTTCATTTCCCGCTGCTTCATTGATCTGTACTTGTTATAATTATGAAAATTCTTTTAAAGAGCGTACAAAAAGATACGGTTTCATGTGAGTGAGAATAAGGTCCTACTTTGAAGCCCTTGGCCGGCAGCTATTTTACTGTGCAGCCCCGCCCACTGCCCAGAGAGAGGAGGGGCACCGTTCAGCCCATTCTCAAAGGCATGCAGATACTGTTCATGTGCCATGCTCATGGCACTGCCTTCACAGAATGAACTTCAGACTTCCAAATGTAGCAAGTCTCGACTTAGGTATAGCCTCTTAGAGTCGTAGCCATATCTAAATGATGGGGGGAAAGCAGCAGCCCATTAAACACCATCTGATGGCTATCTGGAGTTTGGGCGATGTAGCTGACAGCTAAGAATGAAAGAAGATACATGACTCTCTACGATCTGTGCACACAAAGCATGCTTGTTTCGGCTCCTTACAAACAGGGACAGCAGATTACATCTTTGCAATAAACCCGCGTTTCATCACCCGACTCCCGCGCAGTGTGAAGTGTCCGGACTCTCTAATAACTGGGCTAATGAAGAGGCAGCGGGGGCGGCGGAGGCAGGAAGGGAATATTAGAGATGCGTAGGTCACAACCGAGGTTGCGAGCCCAGCTGAGACAGCTGGTTTAATCTCATCTGTTATCCCAATGTGTTTTTTAGGAACACTAAATTGAACCCAGATTTTAAAGGATGAAAAAAAAAAAAAAACCACACAAAGAAACAGGCATTCACCAATTAATTGAGTGATTTAAATCTGGGTGTGCCTTACTGGCTTCTTTTCCTGTCTCTTTTTGGAAATATTAAAACTGTTGGGAACTTAGTTCTGATTTTCATCCACCTCCATCATTCATGGGGTGGGAGAGGGAGGGAGGGCTGCCCAGAAGATAAGTTCCCAGAGTCCAAAGCCAGATGGGCTTCTCACCAATAATCTAAGCGGCCCCACCCAAGGTCTGCCTTGTCAGAATTAATTGTTCTCTAGAATGTTATTAGTGGAAACACTACATTTGCTTTTAGGGTAAAGTTCCTTCTTAATGAACTGCAATTCTTGCCCTAACCCTGCTCTAAGGCATTTCTCATCAACGTGATAACATCAACCCAGGTGCTTCGGCAGTCTTTAAAAATCGTAAATCTTAACCTGTCACTGAAGGGAAGGAGAGAAAAAAGGTTAAACAAGTTTGTGGAAGAAAGCTTTCCCAGGTGTTATTTTGCAAGTAGAGAGCTAATTGATGGTTCTGCCATAATAGTTACAAGTGATAAGGATCATGTAAACACTCCCTACTGGAGGGGACATTTGGGGTGTCCCAGGGGCAGTGGCAGACTCTGTCCCAGACCCACTGCACTCACGGAGCCTCTGAATCTCCTGGTGGCTTTGAAAGCCACACTGGATTCCCGTGGGAGTTGAATGTAAAGCACCATCCACAGGAAAAACAGAAACCTAATTAACCCAAATTAAGCATTCACCTCCTGCATGCTGCACCAACATCAAATCCAGGCAGCGTAACGCCCCGAACCACAGCCAACTTATTAAGGAACAACCTGGAGGAACTCAAATTACTCTAAGGGTTTTTCAGCTTTGCTCATCCAAAGTCAGCTTCTAAAAGGGCGTGAGATCCATCCCTTTTCGATTTTCAGGTTAATAATTCTTTTTGCGAGATGTAAAAGGAAAGGAAAGCTTTCCCAGGGTCGCATCCTGGAAGCTGAGAAAAGAATTTAACTGGTGGCCTCTCATCTCATCTTCTGCGTCCCCACACAGCCCTGGGCCCTGCGCTGGGCTGGGGATGTAATTGGATTCCGGAGAGAGATGGCAGTGACGCTGGGTGAGAACCTTCACACAAAAGCACACAGCCCATTTACATTTTCATTGGTTTCATAAAAAGAAAATAAGGAGGCAATGGAGTTTTTCTAATTGCTGCCATCATTGGAAAATTCGCACTTGCCCAAGTAAAGACCATTGTGCTTAAGTCCACGGTATCCTCTCTAACTTAGAAGGAGCCTGGAGCACTAGAGAAGTTAAAAAAATAAATAAATAAAAATGATAACGTTTTCACTTTCTGCTTTGTATTCTGTAACCCGGCTTTAACTGCATTTGCTTGGGCATTTTTTTCTTATGAAAATAGTATTATGTGTGACATTCAGGCTTCCATAAAAATGATTAAAACCACAGTGTCTTTGATGATATGTATTTGGAATCTATAAATAACACCAATATAAATAAATCCCAGAGCAACAATGGGTGGAAGTGAGTCAGGTCAGATTTCATTCACTGTTCAGCTAAATGGCTTTTCTGTTTTACCATTTGTAAATTCAGGAGCAAATCTTTGCCTATTTGGGGAGGATGGAAATGCTTAGGTCCTTGCTCTAAGTATAAGAGACCCCTTTATTGGGGAAGATGTGCACAGCCCACCTCCACTCAGGACCCGAGGCACCTCTTGGGGGAGAAAGAGAAGGCATTGGACCATCTAAACGCCTCTGGTGTCTTCCCCTCCTTCATTTGCCTCCAGAATTCAATATCAGTTTATCAATGGATTTCTCCATGTCGGCTCACACCACCCAGAACACATGCTCCTGTAAACCGTAGTTACATGTTTTGATTGTTTTAAAGTAGTTAAATCTTGTCTTGTTGTTGTTAACCTCATTTTCTTAACAGCAGAGTGCTGGATAGACACACTGGCCACCTTCACAAACTCAGTGTGTGTTTGGAACGCTTCACTGGCAGAAGCATTTTTTTACGTGGGGAACTGAGTGAAAATTGCATGATTGGTCTCATGAAATGTTCAGGTCAACTCCGGGAAACTATCAGGCCAGGCTACCCAAGCCATTAGCAGTTCACAGTCTGAAATAAAACCTATGCAATCTTTAACATTCTCTCCTGGAGACTTAACTTGAGGTGATGGATATATAATATAGCATATACATGATATGCTATAAAATTATACACTAGAAAGCCATCTAATTTTATTAACCAGTGCCACCCTAATAAATTCAATTACAGTTTTTTTTCAAAAGTAAAATAAAAACCCACTGACCAATGGATGTGGGAGAAAATGGGCCTCTTCTAATAAATAAGGCCATTGATGACTAAGGAGAGAAGACCTGCTGGACAGGAAGGGGGATGTGTCCCAGCCTAGATGGGATGAGCTCCACTGGAAGGGATGGTTGGTTTCTGATCAGCTTCCCCCATGACGTGGGCACAGCATGGTTCGAGGATTCTTACACTTCTACTCAGTCTGCGTTGTGAAAGCATTTGCGCTTGGGAGACAGTGACAAATGAACCCGTTTTATAAATGTGATGGAAGGAAGGGTACGCAGGGCCACACCAGCCGTGAGCAGGCTCCCTTCTTTGCTCCCCTGGGTCAGGATGTCAGTGATGCCAAGACCAAGCAGATGGTCTCCCCTTTGGAACCTGGGCATGGACTTCCTGGCTGACCCACCCGTAGACAACAGCCAGGAGGGGACACCTGTGACTGCCCGGTTCCTGGTCATCTGCACCTCAGCCTCCCCTGCTCCCCACACCATGCTTCTCTAGACACCAAGCAGCTATGGCCCCTCTGGCCTGTGCGCCAGGTTCCTTCCCTGCTATTGTCATTACATAGACTCATTTTATTTTAACTCAATAAAGTTAATTTAAAACAAGACGTTATGTCCCTGCTATGATCAGAATCATTTGCTGTTTCTAAATACAAGTATTCTTAAAACGAAGTTACTAAATTATAAAATTAAAAGTAACCACCATTTATAAGGATTAGTATATCTAGACCATTTATAAAACATTCCACATTGAAGAAAGCCAGTATCTGAAGGAGGAAACTGTAACTCTATGACAAGTTGTCATAGAAGGCAGTTGGTCCTGCAGTCCTGTGTAAGAGGGTGCGGTTAGCTCTGTGTCATTAAACAGCAGGGACTGTTCCGTTTGGGCATTTCTCCTTCTGTCACTGCAGAGAGTATGGCCAGCTGCTGCTGGAACTGAACCGCATGCCCCCCATGCACAGGACACAGGCTCCGCGGCAGACTCGCTCCTTTTTCTATTTTTCCCTGGAGGAATTTGCTCTCAGTGCTCCATTGGTGCCTCAGAGTTTGGCCTCAGCAGAGATCTCCTCTCTTGTCCCCACATAATTCCTGACCCTGAGCCCTAATTTTGGGTAAGATTGCACTCCTGGAAGAATTCTTAGCCACTCCCTCTGACACCTCACACATATCCTAAACCAGGGAGGCCCGAAGTGTCAATATTTTTTCTAACAATAAATAAATCTCTCTTCTCCATTCTCATCTTCCTCCTCATATGGGAATCGATCTGATCACCCTGCAGAAAGCAGACCTCTCCTGGCCTCTGACCTCTGCCTAGAACTGAACGTCCTGCTACACAGCTCCCACCAATCACAACAGCAACACACAACAAATTCCTGAAAGAGACCACCTAACCAGACGTCGTTAGACTGAGCTTGTCTAGCGGGCATATTTCAAAGTATCAAACCAAGTATTTAAAGTGAAGGAATAGCAGAATCTCTGATTTGATAAGTTTTAATGGAGCCAAAATATTTACATTAAAAACAGATTATTTGGCCATGCGAACAGTCAGACCCTCTGAGCATTTTTTAATGGTCTAGGCATGCATAAACTTCTCCTAATTGGCTGATGACCAGAAGTGGTTGATAAGTGTGGCCAACTCCACCACTCTGGGTGAAGCAAACGCAAGGTTTTAGCATTCCAGGCTGAGCCTCGAAGCCGCCCCATGGTTGGGTCGGCCCTGGAGGCCAGGTAGGTGGGCTCAGCCCCACTTGCTTTACCACATGGACCACCCGCCTGAGTCTCCCTGCCCTTAAATCCTGTTATTTAAACAGAATGGACAACTGGGCAATGTTTTATTACAACCTTTGAGTCAGAAACTCAAGGAAAACACAGCTTTGCAAAATGCTAGTCAGTCTCTTTTTTTAATTTCAGTAAATTTCTACCAAAAATGACTGTGAGTACAGGAAACATTTGAATATATGAGCTAAGAAGCTCTAAGCCTACTACTATTACTAAACCTCATGCCTCAATATGATTGAGCATTCAAAAAAACGCCTCTTTCTATGCATTTGTGTTGGCCTTTAGTATCACTTTAACGCATAAATCACGTCTTCAGTCAATAAAAACAGCACATTTTTTGCTGGTTAAACCATCTTAGCCAAACCCCAGAAAGAGTGTTTCGTTTTGTTTACAGAGATGTAAAAAACAAAAACCACTAACTTCTTCATTGTACTTGTATCTCAATCTAATTGGAGAAAGAGAGAGATTAGTGAAAGAAGGTCAATAATTAATATTTGAAGAACTTTCCTATTGTGGCTAATAGTCGGCATTATATATGTGCCTTACGCTAAATCAGGCTTAACCTTGGGAGAGCCGCACATCTGGAAAAGACGCTGAGATGGTCGTAATGGGACGAGGAGGAGAAGCCCACTCAGAACAGGCCGAGGGGTAGGAGTGGGGCCAGCTGGGACCTCGCTGGAGGACAAGGAAAGCTTTGTTTGATAATTTTTAACTTATCAACATAATTTTTTTATTTTTTAAAAGATTTTATTTATTTATTTTTAGAGAGAAAGGAGGGGAGGGAGAAAGTAAGGGAGAGAAACATCGATGCGTGAGAGAAACATTGATCGGTTGCCTTTTGCACATCCCCAATCTGGGGAACTGGCCCGCAACCCAGGCGTGTGCCCTGACCGGAAACCGAACTGGCAGCGTTGCGGGATGATGCCCAGCCCACTGAGCCACGCCAGCCAGGCAACATAATGAATTTTTAAAACTCCCTCTGTCCAAAATAAAGAAAGCAAAACTATTATCTTTTGAGTTTATGGGGTCTCTACTGGCACCACATACTTACATATGTTTTAGATGGACTCACTATGCTTTCTTGGAGAACAAGTTAATAAATATTATTTTTACTTTATTTTTATTAAATTATTAAATTTTATTTCCTTTAAAGGTTGGTTTGTGCCCCTCATTGTGTTTAGAAAATCGCAAGAAGAGAAAATTACAGAAAGCAGTTGAAGATATAAACTAAAAATATACCTTATGAGTTTTAAAATGTTTACTTTCATAAAAGGAAGAGGAACTCATTAGTGTGAGAAAAATCTTCCTTTTGTTTGATTTTCATTAATTTTTTTATAAACATGTGGTTTTTAAATACAGTTTCTTTTCAATAAAATTTGACTTGTTTCAGGTCATTTGGAAGCATGGTTTATGTTCTTCTTGGGTTGGACAAAGGGATTTATTTCCCTAGAAACCATAGTGTGCCAAAATCTCACGTCTCTCACCACTCTGGAGCCCATCCCTCCAATGGAGAAAAGATAATTCCTGTGTTCCCTTCGGGAGGCTCCCAGCTTTGCTGCGGGGTGAGCAGTGTTCTCCCCATGAAACTGCACCCTGGCACCCACACATAGGCCCACTCTGGGAAGCACTTCCCTTTTCAACCAATATCACTTCTGTCGAGTGAAAGCATCTCATTTAATTAATAGAGGAAGATAAATTAGAGTCTGTGACTTCTATTCAAAGTCATATTTCAACAGCTGCACCTCTCTAATACATTTTCTTTGTTTTTACAACTGTTCCCTAAATCTGAAATAGTTTGCAGTGTCAGCAATGAGTGAGAGTTAATAGTGTTTGCCTTTTATAGGGAGAAAAAATACATATGTATAATTCAGTCATGAGAAAAAGGTTAAAAACCTGCTTCATAGGCAAGAATTAGAACATTTCGCAACGTTGGATGAGCTCATCTGTAGCAGCGAACGTGTCTAACTCCAAAGTGTGAGCACGTGACCTGTAGAGACCACCACAGGACTGCACATTTTTCTCCCCAACATTAACCGAAGACTTCGGTAGTTTTGACAACTCTCTAAAGTTAGTAATAGTTACTAAAGTTAAAAAGTCCTTGACTTTATAAATTATTAAGTAGTAGTTGCAGCTAGACGCTATTCTTAGGAAAGAAGAAGCCATGTGGGCTAATTACATCTTTGTATTTTATAATGTTAGAACCTATGGTGTACATTCTGATATCATCAAATCAGAATAGAAAGTCCAGAGTTAGAGAGCGGGACATCCAGCTTGCGAGTGGGAACTTCTGTGTTTCTCACAATAAAAGAACAATTTTAAAATGGGTGATGTCGAGAAAGGCGAGAAGATTTTTGTTCAGAAGCGCGCCCAGTGCCATGCTGTGGAAACGGGAGGCAAGCACAAGACTGAGCCAGATCTCCATGGTCTATTTGGGCAAAAGACAGGTCAGGCCCCTGGATTTTCTTACATGGATGCCAACAAGGACAAAGGGACCACCAGGGGAGAGGCTACATGGATGGAGTATTTGGAGAATCCCAAGAAGTACATCCCTGGAATGAAAATGATCTTTGCTGGCATTAAGAAGAGTTCAGAAAGGGCAAATTTGATAGCTTATCTCAAAAAAGCTGCTAATAAGTAATAATTGGCCACTGCCTTATTTATTACAAATGTCTCGTGACATTTTTTTATGTCTACCATATTTAAATTGATGTCACACACCAGAATTCAGATCATGAATGGCTGACAGACCATTTCTTTTGGGCAGTTCTGATTTAAATAATACTTGCTTGTGGTTAAATGAGTGCGAATAGCTTTTTGAACTTTGATGGTAATTTCAGTTCAACAATTATTTTCCCCTTCTAAAACTGTGATTGGACTTGGTTTGTAATATTCACCTTTTCACAGAGATGGTGAATGCTGTCTCAAAACCAGTAGGAGATTGGTTTTTTATTTAGATTTATGTAGCTGGTTATATAAACATTTTAAATACTGAGAAAATTCCTTCATTGTTTATTAGAAAAGCAAGACTCACTTGTGTTTCAGACTGTGTTCACTGGCCTGTTAAAGCCAAGGGCTGAGAAAAAGCTGGCAGTGTCCATTTTACCTTTTTGCTCCTAACTATGCCAATTTAATAAAAATATCCTGTATCTAAACTGTTGCCTTTAACTTAATAAAGGCATTTTAGTGTGGTTTGTGTTTAATATCAAATAAAGAATATTTAACACTTAAAAAAAAGAAAAGAAAGTCCAGGGACAGAATAAAGTGCAAACAAAACATTTAATTGATCTCTCAAATCACTGTCTTAAAGAATGGATTTCTTCATAAATGATGTTGGGTTTACAATTTGGATAAGATAAAATTTGTTCCATATTTCACATCATGCAACAGGAAGAACTCCAAACATTTTCAAAGTTTTAATTTAAAAGATATAATGAGAAATATTAGACAACAATGAAAAAACATGGATTGTGTCGATTCTAAAATGAGAATGAAGATAACATTTCTAATTGTGGCTCAAAATCCAAAAGCAGTAAAGTATTGAAAAATTCTATTATAATTTTAATCTTTATGTTGAAAATAAATTACCACAAAGAAATAAAAAAGGTAAATGACAAACAGAGAAGAAATAGTTGCCATTTATAAGTGTGGGCAAAGGAGGTAGTATTATGAATATTAACCGTTTTTAAGGCTGGAGAGAAAAAAGATAAAAAACTCAGAAAAGCAGGCAAAAGACAGGATGTGCTCAACTTTATCCAAAGAAATTTGAAAACCACACCAATATGTTATTTCTCATACATCAGAGTGGACATCATTCCCGAAATTTGGCAACATGCTCAACAGAATAGGGCACTGCCTTAATTGTTGGTTACCTGGCAACCATCACAAGGGATAACTTTATAAGGATTGAATTCAAATAGTAAACATAAAGTAGACATTCAATAACAGTTTCTGGCTCTTAGGTGAGGAAAATAACAACTTTAATTCTCAGATTTGCAGTTGTTGTAAATTGTTTTTATTGTATAACAGATTCTTGAAGTTCTGAAGGGGAAAAAGGAATTTCGTTTAATTTTTACCATTTCTTTATAATGTTTCATTTAAAAGATCTGTCAATACCTGGTCTCAGAAGCAATGAATCTTGCTTGAGTTCTTAAAAAGGTAGTCTTCTGCAGGCCCATGACATGCCCACCTGAACCAAGAAAGGCAGAAAAATAAATGCTCCAGGTACCCATGAAATCTGAAGAGCAGCTGTGATGCCCAGCCTCCCTGAACACCTCACCTGCAAAGCTTCACCTGTACACCTCACCTGAAGACCTCACCTGTACATCTTACCTGCATGACTCACCTGCAAGGGCTAATCTGAATGGCTTCCTTGTCTGCTGAGCTATACAACCAACAGGCACCAATCACATGGGTCATAGGAGGTTGTTAAGGATTAACAATAAACTAAATTCTGGCTTTTATATAAAAAAAAATGGATGTCATTTTATCTTGGCTTGGGAGTTGTTTGGTAGCACTAAAATGTAGATGGTCCCCCAAAGTTTGGGATTGCTCATCCCTCTAAAGAAATTAGTAGCTAATGCTTTTGTTTTATCCAGCGGTGGAGTCAACTGAAGGTTGTGTTTACTTTTGAGAGTGTCAATGTGACATTTATGGCATCTAAGCACCATCAGTGTAGGCAGTTAGCATATTACTGCTGAAGAATGCATTCCCATTTCATTATTTATGTGATTAAAAGGTCATGTCCACAGTTGGAGAAGTAGCAGCACCAGCAGAGGCTGGGCACATCATTGAAACTGTAACTTCCTTATATTGGTGGAATCCCACCACATTGCAAAAAAATACACTGGGCTGTTCAGGGAGGTGGAGGAGCACGGAGACTCACAGACAGAAGCACAACATTCGGCCTCAGCAGACAAGGCTAGTTCACTTTTGGCACTTGTCCACTCACTGCCCCTACTTCCTCCCTTTGAACTTCCAGTCACCCAGGCCCCTTAGACCCCACCATCCTGTCCTTCAGAGACCCTGGCCTGTGCTGGGCCTCGCCTGCTCTGAATCTGCCACAGCCTGTGCTCCAGCCAGTACTGCAAGCTGGCACTGACCAAGTGCATCTTCCCTCCCAAGAGCACATACACTGTAGGAAGACAGCAGTTGTCAATAAAAGCACTGTTTACATACCTGTGTTTTCAAAAAGGTCATAAAACCTGTAATTGTGTCAACGTGTGCAATAACCTATGACTGTGAACATCTTTAGTTTTGCATAAAAGTCTCACAGAAGACAATTGCATACACAAGCACAGACTGCACACGCAAACATGTGCACACACACTCCCATGAGCACAAACCTGGCTGTTTTAAGTTTTGTTAGGCCAACCAGAGACACAAGCATGGCTTTTCAGGAAATGGGATGTGATGCTTGGGGCTTCCGGGGTGTCCAGGGAGGCTCTCTTGCAGGTTCGGTAGCCCACCTGGTCATGGGTGCACATTAGCTGTCCGTCCTGTCCTTCCAGATCAGCACAGGCTCCACACTGCCTTTCAGTTGGCATGTACTCCGAGTTTCCACTGGGTTCTCAGCCCTGCTAACTGGCTGAACCAGGGATGGTCACCCCAGATGGGCCCAAAGCCTCCACTCAGGGCCTGAGGCATTCTCCCACTCCCAGTCCTGTTCTCAACAACTTCCGCTTGGCTTCCAGCATTTGCAGGACAAAAGCCCCCGAGAGGGTGGAGGCAAAAACAAAGCCAGCTGCACTGCGGGGCAGCCTCCAGCTCCTCTGCAGCATCACCTTACATCATCCCTGCCTTCCCCAGCTCTACAGCTCACCTTCTAGAGCCTCCCATACAGAGCTGCAGTCTGCACTGGACCCCATTGGGCAGGCCCCAGTGATGCCCCCACAGAGCTTCTCAGAATGGCTGGGTCTTCCCTCTGATATGCTTGTCCCTGCATCTTAGAATCTCATATCCTCAGTGATGGAAACCTTGCTTTAGAACACAACTAGTTCTTTCTCAGTGAGTATGCCCTCAGTGAATGAGTGAATGGATGCTGTAGTTGGTCACTTCTTCTAAATGCAGCTGATCTTCACATTCATTTTTAGAGACCTAAGGAACTTCATCCAATACTTCCAGTAACATAGCATTCCCCTCCCCCCCAAAAAATAATGCTTTATCTGATGGTAAAGTAAATAATAAATGGAAATTTACACTCTTTATATTTAACTGACCTTCTTTCAAGGAATCATGGTCATACAATATAAAATAAGTAGAATGCTCAGATAACTTGTTCATTCAACAGCACACATTGAAAGCCAACATGCTGGCCCTTTCCAGGCACTCTGAGTAGACACAAGCAGAAGTAGGATGTGGTCTCTATGCTCAAGGGAACTGGAATCTGGTGGATCATGAACCGAAATCATGATCACCACTCACCCTTCCCAGACACATGCAAGCTGAGGAAGGTTGAGAGGTCTTTGGAGGCTGATGCAGTGTGGGGAGATGTGCCTCCTTGTTCGTCCTGGGAGAGGTGAGTGAACTTGCCCCACTTTCCACAATGCTGCTCAAAATCCTGCACTGATCTTGTGATCATGGTAAGAACTGTGGTAGCCCAATTCAAGTCTTAAAAACAGGAAAGTTCTGGAAACAAAAGTGCTCCATTTTCCAGAGCCCTGGAGCCTGCCCCATGTTCTTTTCTACTGAAAGGTGATCTGTGGACCCACAGCATGGCTTCTTAGCAGTGGGAGCTCCTCAGAAATGCAGAATCCCAGGCTGGCCCACACCTACTGATTAACCCAAACCTGCATCTTTGCAACTCCAGAACCCACCAGAAAAATACCTGCTGCTCAGACAAACAAAAGCTGCAGCCTGAAAGGAGTTACAGAATAGCAGAGAGGATGCAAAATCCTAACATGGACGGCAGGGGCCATGTATCCCGACTTGGCATCATCCACTGCATATCCCCTGGATGGTTCTAGCATTGTCTCCTGGCCACTTCCGTGATCTTTTAGCTTTCCATCTCTGGCCATACTAAACCTTCACTTTCCTGGTGTATGTTATCGGCCTCCCTATTCCCAGAATTCCCTGTTTATAGATTTCATAAGAAAAGACTCATGGAGGAGCTGATGGAAAAGGTAAGAGGGGATAATGTGAGGGAAGACTCATGTTTGAGATACTGTTTGGGGGTCCCCAAGAGCACCCAAGTTTCAACAACCCCCCAGAAGACTTCCAGGACTCAGCCTACTCTTGTCCTCATGGCCATGATCAATTTCAACAAAAGGACACAGACCATACCAGCAAACAAAAGGCACATGGGCCAAAGTCTGGGGGAGACCAGGCACGAGGCCCCAGAGTCCTGTCCCAGTGGAGTCACAGGATCCCATGTTCCCCCAGCAATGAATTTTGACAATAGGGGAATCATTGTCCCCAGGGATGCTCATTACAGTCTCAGGGCTTGGAGTTTTTTTTTGACTGGCCATGTCAAAACCGAGACTCACAGAAGGAAGGCAGGATTGGGCATAATCCCACATGTCCCCGGATGCCAGCCAAGGGCCAGCCTCACAAGCAGGCCTTTCTAAATTTAGTGATCTTGGGCCGGCTGTAAAAACTCTTTTCTGTACAGATCGCCGGTTTTGTTCAAAAGATTTTGGAATACGGCAGTTATAGCCATTAACTATGCAGTTTTAAGTGGAAAGATCCAGAATGAAAGTTTCGTATGCAAAGAGATCCCTTATAGAAAAGGGTTAGAAAGCAAAAATATCTGGGGCCAGGCCGCTACTTGCATCTTTCCTTCTACAGCCATCATCTCACCACTTATAATAATAACACATCAATAATAAAACCATGACTTTACTGGAAATTACTAAATCCCTAGCATACTAAAGCTTCCCAATATAATAAGTAGGTGGCAATATGGACTTTTAAAGATATTTTTCTGAGGTAGAAAAATGATCTGCCCCTGGCAGCAGTCACAGAACCCTAGAACACCACATTCTCTTGACAGTGACTGACAAGCACAGGCTTTAGTGACAGTAATCGTCAAAAGTGTCACATCAAAGAATTTGTGCAAAGTCTGAACTTCATTACCAAAGACGGTACTTTTTTAATATTTGTTCAGATAAGGACCAATCATGATTTGTGGCATGCTTAACACCACCTGTGAGGTCTTCTTCCAGTTATGTCCCTGTTTTCTTTTCATTAATAAGAACCCAAGAGCATGGGTGGATACAGAAAAAATGTCCCCAACGTCTGTCGCTCATGGGATGTGAAAGGAAAAATGACACAAGCTTATTTTAATATATTTTAACCAGCCAAATGTTAGCATAATTTGACAAGACCTACACCACAGAAAGTGGGGATTGGTTAAGTAAGAATTTTAATAAAGAATGAAACTAAACCTCAATTATATACTTCAGATTCCCCCAGCATCACTCACATTTCAGTTAACGTGTGAAAAATGTGGATTTAAGTTCCCCTTCATTTAAGGTTACTTAAAAACATTATTTCTAATTGCTTTCCAAATCCACATGAGGTGTCCAGTCATCAGATCCACTATGTCATGATCCGCTGGGCACTAACTGCAAGCCCACCTGGGAGTCTTTGTGGGGTGACATGCCTTGTGAGGAGAGTATCTGGACTTCTTGTTGGGGGCTGGGAGTGGCCCATCCTTTCCCTGGTTTAGAAGTGCTGCCGCCTCAGTCAGAAGAACCCTCTGAATGCAGGGAGGGCTGGGGTAGCCACAGGACAGCCCCATAGCAGAAAAAGCATAGGTCTTCCTTGGATGGGGAAGGCCCAGTGAGCTGCAGAAACCTGAGCAAATGGCGAGGATAGTCTAGGTGACCCTCACCTGCAGCCCAGCTCTGGCCAACTCTGAGTGTGAATTGGCTGACCTTGCACATACAGCCAAGTGTGAGGAGACCTGGCTCTCTGCAGACATGAGTATACCTTTCACCCGAAACCGCCGAAGCACATTTAGGGTCTTCATGGGTAAGATCACACAGCTATTGCCATCACCTTAGGTGATTTGGTTCCTCTACTAACAAGTGAACAATATCACTGGGATTTAGCAAAAGTTTTGGTCTAGAGAGGAAAAAACTCAAACATTTCTGAAGTTGCCATGTCTCTTTAATGAGATGGGTCATGTCCCCAGAAGAAAATTTCAGAAGAGATGTTAAACACAGTCTTGTAGGGTATGAAATATATCCCTCGAATTTTCCCTATGGCTTATTATATTTGCAATTTGAAACACATATGGTTGGAAAATAGACTTCCTTCTTAAAGTGTTAAAAAATCAGAACATTGTGTAGTCCTTTTTTTATCCTTTTACATTATTAGAACAGATTTAAAGGCTGCTGTCCCCAAGCCCCTGGCTGTGCAGGTCTCGGCAGGTGTTTGCCTGCAAGTAGGTCACCAGAAGCCAGGGCAGATCGGGACAGTTCCCCAAGCTGTACAAATGAACCCGATCAAACCACATTGGCAGAGATATCTATCAGCAAGGCAGCACTCTGTGCATCCGGTAATCGCCGCTCCTGGAGCTGGAAGGAAAACCCAGTGGCTGATTCAAAAAGGGACAAAAACCTCATCTAGAGGAGACCGGGTGAGGCTCTTGATTCAGTGTCAGACCCTGTCCTTGAAGGAGGCGGAAGAGTCCTTCCAAATGCAGAAAGCGAAAGACTTACAGGCAAATCGCATGATGCACAGCTAGGAAGGTCCTCAGAGGACCCTCAGCAGAGGAAGCCCCACCCAAGGCCCCTCAACAAAAGACAGTGCTGGTTTGGGAATAGGGGGCACAGGACAAAGACTGCAGGTGACACCCAAGGCTCACCATAGCCTGACCTGGAGCAGCTCCCATCCAAGTACATACACATTGAGCTTCCAAGTAAGATATGAGTTGAGCAAGGGATTTAAATTCAAATTTAAAACTTTATTTTACAAATAAGACAGTGAAGATCCACAGTGACCAGTGCTCTCACTGACAGAATGATCTAGAACGTGATTCTTTCTGCTGAGCTATGCAGTTCCTTTGGTGATGACAACCTGAGCTAGAGACAGCAGGCTGGGAATGAACCAGCCCAGGGAACAAAGGTGATGTTTGAGGATGCATCTTGAACAGTGAATCCAAGCAAGCATGGGCAAGGGCCATTTAAGTTAGGATTTGTTTCTATTTTATTTATTCTTTGGTCAAACTTCTTCCAGTCTATGATGATATAGTGAGTCAAATAATAGACCCCCAATGATGTCCCTGCCCTAATTCTCTCAAACCTTTGAATATGTTACATTAAATGGCAAAAGAGACATTGTAAATATGATTAAATTAACAAGGAATCATTTTAGGTTATACAGGTAGGCTGGATCTCATCATAGAAGCCCTTAGAAGCAGAGAACTTTCTCTGGATGAAGGCAGGAATGAAGAACCAGAAGGAGAATGCAGAGGTTTGAAGCATGAGAAGGACAGGATTCACTATTGCTGGCGGGAGCCACATGGAAAGCCTGAGAAGGAACATGGGCATTCTTGAGGAGCAATGACTGGCCCCTGAATTATAGCCTGCAAGAAAATGGGGCCACAGTCCTACAACCGCAAGAATCTGAATTCCACTAAGAACCTGAGTGGATTCATGTCAAGAGCTTCCGGAAAGGACCGCAGCTCTGCCAACACTTAGAATTCAGCTTGGGAGTCTCTGAGCAGAAGACCTCACGGAGCCACGTGTGGCTGGACTTCTGACCTACAGAACTGTGTGGTCATATATTTGTATGGTTTTAAGCCTCTAAGTTTGTGGTATCAGCCAATATTACAGCAGCCACAGAAAATTAACACAGTTGACTATATTTTACTTTATTTCCCAAGGAAGTAAAAGTTCTAGAGGTACTTAGGGGACCTCAGTAGCTCCTGTATGGGAACAGCAAGGGGTCCTCATAAAATATCCAGGCTGATTCTTGGCTTGTATTAAAAATCAAGCTATAACGAAGAATTCACTGTTCAGACAGGAAAGAACTCACGGTCCCTGCAAGAACATATTCACATGGAAGAAAATGACACAGAGAGTGAGCTTTATTTTTTAAATATAGACATTTCTAAACAAAATTTT